>JARGYA010000395.1:0-122829 GCA_029204335.1 Mycena vulgaris | reverse complement strand
TTTTCGACGGACTGCGCCGCTTTGTCTCAGCTGTTTCCACTTGAGATTCGCATTCGATGACGTCAGATCACGTGATAGTCACGCGCTATGACGTGGTGACACTTGCACCCAAAACAAACAGAGGCTACTTAAACGCGTGCACTCTGAGCTGCCATATTATACGATCTGCATTTGAGCCCACTATCTAACCAACGAACTCATCACCACAACTTATCTGCTCTCTTACCTTGGCTCTCCACAGCCCACCCCCCATGGTTTCCCTACAAATTTCCGTACCCACCATGACCGACTCCCAATTTGACGGTAGTCTCACCCCAAAACCTTCCCTGCGCCCCTTGGATGCTGACACAAACGGTATGTCTCATATCACTCCGTGTCACGTGACAAGTCTCGTAGTCCAAACAGGCAATCGATCATTTTGTGGTCCTTTGCCACTTCGTACTCACTTTCGTCCTCGCCCTCATTCGTTTTCTTATGCCCCCTACTTACTTTTTTTTCTGCTAGAGGATCGTATCGATCTTAATACTGGTCCCCCGCGTACGCATCCTGGCTTTTTTTTTATACGCCCGCTCCAAGTCTGACGTGTTCTAGCTGTTTATGCATTTCCACCAGACGGGGTGATAAAGAATCGAGGTTAAAAGCACATCAAGGCGCAGGGGACGTTTTTATGTCGGGGCATGGCCGTGGAGGCTCTGACCAGTCGCGCCGGGTCGCCGCCAGTCCCAATCTTCGCAGCAGCGGCGACCGCCACCACCCGGCTACCCATCCCTAAATCCTCCGCCAGAGTCTCCCCAGGGCTATCATGCCCCGCTCTACGCCACGGCCAACGTCCAATACCCCCCGCCACGCGCCGGCTACCCGGGACAATACATGATGTCCCCTCAGCCGCCGCTCAACATGGCCCACACCCCGGCCCCTACGTTCGCATACTCCCCTGCCTTTCACGTCCAGGAGCAGTCCCAATCCATACACGCGGGCTACCCTACGATTTCGTCATACCCCCAGTATCCGCCGGACAACGCCGCGTATGTGTCCCCGCAGCCCCAAGGCGCGCCGTCCCCCCAGCAGCCGTCCCCTGTCTATAGCGCGTCCTTTCGCTACCCCTCACCCATGTCCCCCAGCTACGCCGCGTACGCCCCGTCATCCGGGCCCTACTCTCCATCCACGTCCGCGCTATACACGCACCAGCAGCACGTGTACCCCGCCAGCTCCTACCCACAGTTCGCGCACTCGCCCAGCGCCGCTCCCCCCGACGGCGAGGGCGGTACGTGGTGGTACGTTCCCTCGCAGCAGCAACAGCAACAGCAACAGCGCGCGCAGTACGAGTCCGGCCCCTCCGCGGCGTCCCATTCTACCCGCCACCGCATACGGAGCAATTGCCGAACGGCGACTACCCGCGTCGCCGCGTCGTACCCGCGCACATCGACGCCGTCATCCTCGTCTGCGCCGTCGCCCGCCCCGCCCGACCCCAACGGCCACAATAAGCCGCTCGTGCGCCGCCCGTACCACCCCAATCCGCCTGCGCACCGCTCCGAGTGGGTCATGTGGGCGGGGAACGTTCCTAGCGACGCGGGCCACGACGAGCTTTGGCACTTCTTCACGCAGCCGGCCGACGGCGGGGGAAGCAGCAACAGCAGCAGCAGCAGCAATGACGGGAGCGCGGCGTCGGCGTCCGGCACAGCAGGCAATCACAGCGGCGTGCTCTCGATCTTCCTCATCTCGCGCTCGAGCTGCGCGTTCGTCAACTACGAGACCGAGGCGCACCTCGAGGCGGCCATCAAGCGCTTCAACGGCGTCCCCCTGCGTGCGGGACCCGCGATGTGCGCGCCTCGTTTGCCGCGTCCGTCGGAAGGACGGACGACCTGCGTGCCGGCGTGGGCGGGCAGCGCGGGATGGGCATGCATACGCGGTGGGTGAAGATGAAGTGCGGACAAGGGGAAGGCGGCGCGCGATGACTCAGCGTCCTCCGCATCCGACTCGGGCACGAGCAGCTCGGACGCCACGCGCTCGCTCGCGGCAGCTCTCCGCTAGGCTCCTCCAGCGAGGACGACCGGGAGCATGGTGACGGGATCGAGCGCCCCGCACTCCGCGCGCATGCGGCGGGCTCCACACAGCTCTGGCTCGTTCGCCTCGACCACCTCGAGCCTCCTCCTGCGGCACTTTCCCGCAGCGGTTCTTTATCTTGAAATCACTGACACGGGTGCGCAGCGCTGTTTCCCGCCCCTAATCTGATCGCTGAACTTCTCGCAGGATGACCTCGACCTGAGTGTACGCACGGGCGTGTGGGCAACACAGAAGCATAACGAGGGCATCCTCGACCGCGCGTTCCGCACCTCCAAGGATGTCTTTCTGGTCTTCAGCGTGAACAAAAGCGGCGAGTTCTATGGATACGCACGGTGCGTTGTCGGCCCTCTCTCGCAGCATGAGCGACACTAATGCACGTTGGGCAGGATGTCGGGGCCGGTAGGACAGGGCGAGGGCGGGCGCGTGGCGTGGGCCGCACGCTCCCCCGACGGCACGGGCTCGCCCACAGCCGCGCGCGGGGCGACAACAAGCAATCCCATTCCCGCGCACGAGGCGTCGACGTTCCACGCGCCTGCGCCGTATCTCCTCAGCATCGAGCACCTCGTCGACAACTCACCGCGCCCGTTCCCATCACCGACGAGCTCGCCCCTACGACCGCCGGACGTGCATTCCGCCCCCGCCGTGCTTGGCAAGCCGCACCGCAACATCAGCATCTCGTCGCCCGTCCTCAAGTACAGCCTTGACCACCATACGACCACAGCGCCGAAGCGGGCCGAGCCCATCAAGCTCGACGAGGCTGCGCCGTTCCGCGCCATGCGTCCGGGCGCGGAGGTGGATGACAGCGTGGCTGCCGCGGCGGCGCATCCTCATGCCCGGACGAGTTCGATCAGCTCGTCGTTGGGACTCGAGTCCGTAGTGGAAGAGTCGGGGGACAAGGACGAGGGCGGGGAGCCGAGTTTGCGGGAGGAGAGCTGGGGGCAGGACTTCAAGCTGCAATGGATCTGCACGGAGCGCTTGCCGTTCCAGCGCACGCGGCAACATACGGAATCCCTGGAATCACGACCGGGAGATCAAGGTTTCACGGGATGGGACAGAGCTCGAGCCGTCGGTGGGGCAGGCGCTCCTGGATGAGTGGAAGCAGTTTTTGGCGTCAGAGGGTTCGCAGCAGACGCCCATTAGCGAATCTGGGTCATTGCGTTCGCCTGCGCGTGCTGGGAGGAGGAGGAGAGGAAACACACGATCATGACCTACGAGCAAAATTGGTCAACAAAAATCCGAAAAAAAATCCGGTGATATACACAAGGCAACGCCAGTCAGAGACACACCAATCCATGCATTTTAAACACGCTATATGCAAAAACGGAGGCGGCTGTATTCTCTGGACAGACGCGTTAGTGTGCTTCCCTTGTCTCGGCGATGTTCCACTCAGTCTGTTATAGCTTTCTAGAATCACGCCATGACGGGACGGGACAGGTTCTCTTGTCATTCACGAAACAAGTACAACGCTGTAACTCTTTTAACACATGGGAATCCTCAAAGCTTTCGCTGTCGCACCTACTCGCACTCATTTACGTATCCACGCATGTATCAATAGGCACACTCACTGTACCCTAGTACCACTGGCATCATACACTGACGCGGCCTGTGCGCTAGGTCTTCTTGGATTGTGCGCGTGACAAGATTCACCGATTCAGCTTCCACATCCCGTCCCGCCCTACTACCAGTACCCTCCCGCCGCGCCGCCTCCATGAAACTCGCCAGCTGCTCGACCGTCTGGTCGTACCCCGGCGCAAACCGCAGCATCGTCTGGATTCGGTCCAGCGGCAGCGACCCAAGATTCGTAAGCATGCCCTCAATGAACTATGCGCGCCACTGTTAGCTCACACAGTAGCCATCGGAGATTTGCGTCATCGTTACCTTCCAATATAGCCGCATCTGGTCCGCCTGCTGTTGCTGCGCGGCGGTGACCGTGGGCTCCTCAGCAGCGGCGGGAGCTAGGTTGAAATGAAATGTGTTAGAAACAAGTAGAATTAAGAAAGAGAAGGAGTGACCAGTTCGCGGCGGCGGGGCGGCCTCCTCCGCAACCTCGAGGAGTCGGAAGGTGTTCTCCTCGTCCTCCTTCAGCACGCCGAGGTCGACCCAAGTTAGGAGGGCTTTGAGCGCCGCGATTCGGTCAACGCCGCCACGCCAAGTAGCAGCTCGTCCATCGTCCATACATCTAAAGCCCGGTTAGTGGGGGCGGGGACTGGCAACGAAAGTCCCACTTTTCTCGGAAAATAGCTCGATGAACGCAGCTTCGAGGGGAGGGACGTCGGTCTCGATCGTGCGGTCCTCGAGCTGCAGCTCCAAGTGCACGGTGCCAAGGTGAGGGAGCCAGCGCAATTTCTTGTCGGGTTTGAACGTCGAGAACTCCTTCGCATAGTCCGTTTGAAGTCTAAATACTTGTCAATGAAGCGGTTCAGGTGGAGCATCACTGAACCAGACGCTTGGAACTGTCCCGGCATTATGATATCACTGGACTCAAGTGATGGCCAGAAGTGGCGCGAGATGATGGTCGGGTGCACGATCGACTGAGAAAGGTAAGTGCCCGCCGAAGTTGGGTGAAAGGCTGCTTACGGCCTTCTGCGACTGCACATGCCCGTCTATCCGCTTCGAGTCCGTCATGTCCTTCAGCATCACCTCGCAAACCTGGAGCGCCGCCTCCCCGAACCGAATCTTCAGAATCTCGATATTCCGGCGCTGCCAAGACATCATGAGAGCCGAGCCATAGTACCGGGAGGCGTCTACACTCTCACCTCTTTCTCGACTTTCTCAAAATTATCATCGGTAATCGCAAGTAGCCGCTGTGCCAAGAGCACCTGCAGCTCCTTCACGAACAGATCTTTTGAGTCATAGATGCTGACGAGTGTGCTGATCACGTCGCTCGGCTTGTTCGTGCGGAAATCTATAGGTGAGGCGTCAATTCATGACGACGAATCAGCGGTGGAGACGCACCCGGTCCAGCATCAATGGGCTCGGGATCCCAGTTGGGGTCGTTGTAGTCCTCCGTCTCCAGCTGCTGCAGCGGCTGTATCGGCTCGTTCTCGTCTACAAGCGAGTCCCCGCTGTCGTCGTCTCCGACAAGGTTGGCAACGATGCTCCGGATGGTGTCGGGGCGTTCTCTGAGTTGGGATAAGCGGGTTGGCCTGCCGTGGACCAGAACGGACAGACCGGAGATATCGCCGAATGGGATCTGCAACTTTGAAGAGCAGAACGCCCGGCGGGTCGACGATGCGTAGACACTTTATGGTGGCGACGTATTGCGTTAATATGAGCTTGGTATCCGCGCCCGGATGAAGTAGACGCTTTCGATTGCTATTTGAGTATCAGCCAAATAGTTGGGGGGAGAGTATGTAAAGCACGGACGCTTTCCGTAGAGCTTGTACCAGGGAAGCTCGCTGGTCCACTCGTTGGAGGCATTCCTGGGACCAACGTTAGATGCAGGCCAAAGATAAAAGTAGAAGCAGCGACCTTGAGGTCCTGTAACGCGCCTATGGAGTCTGGGAAATCGATAATAATATCGAATATTTCTGATGTCCTGACACAGCCATTGATATCTTGCGCATGAAAGAAGGATTGGCTCACCTCAAATCACACAACGTCTTGTTCATGTGAAAGTCGAATCTTGACCCGACATTCTGCAGCATACCCCGCGCATCCTCGGCTGTTATACTCAGCAATTGATTAGGAATTCAAGGAACCCAACATACTGTTCACCGCGCCTTTGGCGTACATGGGCAGCATCCACGGGACAATCTGCACGGACATCCAAAGGCGGAGGTCCTCGAGACACGGCTTGTCCCATTTCCCCGTCCAAGTCTCGCGCACGTACTCCTCGATGCGCTCGTACCCGACGCTCGCAATGATTCCCTCGTAGCGGTCCGTGAGCCCCAGGATCTCGAATGCTTCCCACATTGCTGGGGTATGCTGAGCCAAAGGCACCACCTAGGGTGGATGCGCAGAGGGCTTTGAAGCCGCGTACGAATTCCGGAGGGAGGATGGAGAAGAGCTGGGTTTGGAACTGTGAGCGTGTATGCTGCGCGAATGGTTGGTCCAAGTCTGTTTGCGCGTCAGTTAGGGTTGAGGAGAAGATATTCGGTTGGAGTACGAACTCGTCGATCGGGGCCCATGCGCGGTACCATTCCACCAGACGAAACACGAGCCGTAGCATGACCGTTGTGTCTCCGCTTTGCTAACGCGCCCGGATGAGATGACTGGAACCTAGCACGGTCGACGGGCGCACCTCATATTCCGCAAGAAATTGTACAATGTCCCTCGTTATGAGATGATATTGATTGCATATGTCGTCTGAGAGATATTTCTTCTTCAACGACCCATGCTGAAGCAACTGGTGCACGAACCCAGAAACGTCTCGAGCATTACAGGTAACCTCCGGGACCGGTTTATCATGTCAAACGCGGCCTTGACCGAGGCCAAATCTGGTCATACAATGTTAGCGAATGGGGGATTGCGGACGCGTTCGGACGTGCTGTGTTTCTTGACCGCCATCGGGTCTGAAATATCATGGGGATGCAGGTAGTCCGTGGCAAGATTCCATGCCTGTAGAAAGACCGTTTGAAACTTTAGACACAGGCTTGATATGTCCAAAGTACCTGGCTGAACGATATGAGACCAGAAATGCCTGGTTCCGTGCGATTCAGGCGGGAGAAGCCCTCGTGCCATTTCGCAGCCACTTGCGAGCGAAGTGCGGCTGTAGCCATCCTAGCCACTGTTTAACTGCTAACAAGGTGGCAGGAAGTAAAAGTTGACAGAGATTTGGCCCTCAAACGAGCGGTAGAAAGCCTTCTGAAAGGCGCGTCGAGGCAAGCCGATGTGTGGTCACGTGACCAGAAGCCCTTCCCGAAATCGCGTCGCGTCCCCGCTTGTGTTTCGTCTGACGGGCGCCCTTGGGGTACTGTCTTACGTGACCTGTCCGGGACCGTAGTATCCCGAAGAAAGATCCGTGGCGCATGGAACGACGCGGATTCAGAGACACTATTTGTACTGAATGCAGTCATGTAAGTATACTTACAACACGGTTTAGCTGCTATAAACCAGTGACGGGTCAAAAGTATCTACGTATGAAAGAATCCACGAGCGCAAGAACCAGCTCGTAGATGAAAGAATGTACAATACTACTCCATAAATCCAAAATTAATTTATGTATGCGGGTGAAGGGGGTTGATCAAAACATTGACATAAATGTGCGGAAGATGCAGAACGAATGAGAAATGCAAGGATGAAGGGGGCATCTTTCGTTACGGGCAGCCGTACCTGGGACCGGATTCTGGTATAAGATATGTAGGTAACCGTTAGAGAGCGTATGAGTATGATGCGGATGACGGTGGGGAGGAGGAAGATAAGATAGTGGTCCGGGATCTGCGGCCTGCGAATACCAGGAGGTGAGTCCACGCTAATAGCAAGACTGTGGGCTGGCGTACCTTGTTACAGACTTAGATAGCCATCGCAGAGTATCCGGTCGCGTCCACCGACGACACCCTTTTTGCGGCCAAGAACGAAGAGACTGACTCCTCCGCCTTACGCATGCAGTCGATGGGGATCAAACCCACGCTGGCCTGGCCATCGACGGCTTTACCCTTGCCCTTCCCGAGGCCGACCCGCTCGATCATCGCCCACCCGTCGTCGTAGACCGCCAGGACTTTCACCTGGTCGCCCGCACTGACGGAGATCTCGTCCTGAAGCGTCTGCTCGAAGGGCCGCCAGATGGTTTCCACTGCGTCGAACTCCGCTGATGCGCGCGAAGGCATGACGGCGGCCACGGAGAACGCGTCGGCGAAGGGATTCTCCGAGAGGGGGGTGAGATGGGGAATGTTCGATGCGAGCGTTTCTGTGATCTGCGGGACGACAGGGGAGGCCATGTGCGGCACAGTGGGCGGGGGCATCTGGGGCACGACGGGGGTTGGTACCAACATGGAGCCCCAGTCGCCGGAACGGTGTTGGTGGGGAGGGGAGGGGAAGGCGAAGGATTCGGAAGGTGAGAAGGGGCGCACGGACATGGGAGTGGAAACTTCCGGCGTAAGCAACTGGTTGTTGGTGGAACCGTCGCGGGTATAGGAAACGTACTGGGCGCTGGATGCGCTGAGGTTGCTGCCGGCGGACGTGCGCCGGTTAGCGTCGGAGTAGACGTTGGAGTTTTCGATCGCGACGAGGAGTGGGATCGGGAGTGCGGGTGAACTTGGGGAGATCGGGGAGATCGGGGACAGAGGCTGCCCGTTGCCCGACATGCTACTGTCGCCTTTCGGGACGATGCCAGGACCCCCGCGAATCTCGACCATGGGCGGCAGTTCCGGGACCGGCACGTTGTCGTCGAAGGTGATGGAAAATTCGCCTAGCAGGTAAAGAGGTCCATGATAAATGGGGTTAAAATAAAGAGGAGTACGCACTGTGGTCGAAAGTGGTGCCGAAGCTGGATCGGATGCTCCTCGTTGCTGTGCTACTGCCTGCAGTGGCATCGCCACTGTCGCGGCCCTGCCATGCTTCCGAACGGGCAGGGACAGCAGCCCACCAAGTCCTCCTGGCTGCGCGTTTTGCTACGGCGCGCCGTCTGAAGCCGAGGACAATGAGGACGAGGAGGCTTAAAGCACTGACCACGCCTATCAAAGGGATGGCATATGTGGGAAGGCCACCCTTGCTGCTAGAATCCGACGATGCAGCTCCCGAACCAGTAGAGCTGGGTCCGGCGGCACCGGAGGTGAGAGTGTCGGTGGGCAAGCCATCGGAGTAGGTGACGGTGCCGATAACCGCAACGGTCTTCCCACCGGTGACGAAGAAAGTTGTGGAGCCAGTGGGCCTCGAATTGGCGGGGTTGGAGGCAACGTTAACAACAGGAGTGTGCTGTCCAGCGGCAAGGACAGCGCCAGTACTATGGGAATCGCCGCTGTCCGCACTGTTGGTGGCGGTCGAGCCTGAGTTGGCACCCGCAGTCGACGATGAATGGCCAGAGGAGCCGTCTGCGGAACTGCTGCCAGACGATCCCGCAGAGGCCCCTGACGAGCCTGAGCTGTCCGACGAACCGTCTGAGCCCGACGACCCAGAGCTTGAGCCCGAGCCCGAGCCCGAGCCAGAGCCAGAGCCCGTGCCCGAGTCAGAGCCGGAGGAGCCACTAGAGCCACCGGAGCCACTGGAGCCACCAGAGTCACCGGCGCCACTGGAGCCACCGGAGTCACCGGAGCCGCTGGATCCACCAGAGCTACTGCCGCTGCCAGCGCCCGCAGTTGTCGTAGTCCCGGGAGATGTAGTCGTGGTCGTGGGCGCCGCCAAAGTAGGAGTACTGGTCGTGGTAGAGGTTTTTGTTGTTGTGAGACCACCGACGAGGACAGTGAGGATGGGGGCCAAAATGGGTATGGAGGGTATAGGTAGGGGAAGATTGAGGAGCGAGGGATCCCGTTCTTCGAGCGCGAGAGCAGCGTCGCGCGCGACAACTTCCGCTTGGATAGAATCACGCAGAGCGCGATGGCGGGAGGTGCGGGACAGCATCGGCGCGTTTACGAGACTCGCGGCAAAGAATGTCGGTAAAGGAATGTGAGGTCGCTCAAAGGCGAAAGTGAAACTCAAGCGCTGTGGAGAGAGACAGAGAAAGCGAATGCCGGCGTCGCCGGCGGCCAGGCGGGTTTAATTCTGTCGCTATCACAATCAGACGATTTGTCTTGGAAAAAAGAAGGTCTCCAAAAGGGGAAGAAAGGAAAGTGATGATAAAATTGTCCGCGGCTTCCTGGGCGCTTATCGCAATAGAAAAAATTGCATGCCTTATCTTGTGTATCCTGTCTCAATATATGTCTCTGCCGCGGAAAGGAGATCCTTCACAAAAGGTTCTATGCATGAAGTTAGCGGATAAACGCACCGAGAAACCAAAATTTACCACACTAACGTGACACCCATGTGGTTCGAAACTCTCCTTCCAACCTTGGTTGTCCTTACCTTGTGGGAAGTTAGGAGAAAATAAATATAGAAATAAAGGACGCTACTGTATGTAACGAATCTAAAGTACACTTGATACATATGATACCCTCTAAGGTTAAAACGTTAACCAATGCCAGCCACACGTTGGCCACACGTCGTTGTCATTCGCGCCGTCGTCGATTGCAGGATCACAAGACACGGCGTAGGTTCACTCACGCTCGAGGACCTCGTACTCCTCCGCCTCATCCTGGTCCCGGTGGAGTCTCTCGAGCTCCTCTTCCTCCCCATCACCCCTCTCATACGACGCGCTGCCCCCAAATAGCGAGGCAAACCACCCACGTCGCTGGTTATTCCCTGCAGGCTCCCTGTCCTGTCGCGAAGCATGCTCCCGCGACATCGGCAGTCTAGCCAGCACGATTTCCTCTCCAAAAACCTAATCACATCAGTTGGCGCCCAGTGAGTGAATCAAAATGCGTACGGCATCCATCTCCTCCAATGGAACACCCTTGGTTTCCGGGTAAACTAAAAAAAGAAACTGGCGGATCAATTGATGCTCCACAAAATGCGAAATACCGCACGAAAGTAGACTGTCGATCATTCGCTGTCAGCTCGCGATAGCAAGAAAACAGACACGAAATTCACAGACCTAGAACAAAGCTGCAGGCGCAGAAGAAACCGTGCATGATATAGAGCCGCCACTCAATGACTTCCTGCAGGTAGGGTGTCATCTCGCCCACAAGGGTGTTGAAGGCCCTTCGCATGCGACCATCAATATTCGACGCAGTACAGATAGCGAAGAAGCGACGCGCACCAATTCGTTGCTGGGAATGAAATGTCAGATGAGCATGGGCAAATAAGCGGCGTTCCTACCGGTAGACAGGGAGACACCTTTCGCGCGGATCGTAAGCGGTAAAATCTGACACTCTCCAATTAAAATCTCCTCGAATGGGGCCGTAGAAGTGTGCGCACCTCCGGTGAATAGCCCCACGGGATTGGTCCCCAGCTGTTTGTGCCCGTCCCTCATCACTTTCTGCCCGTGTTGAGCTAGCAGACGTGGACCCACCTGTACCCGAATGCGGCATTGAAGATAATCACGCATACGACGACGGCGTTGGGAGTCTGCTCGGTGTCGAGGTACATGAACCAGCCCGTAGCGCATAGGGACAGCCCCATCTTAGAGCAGCAGTCAGCCCGTTGTGTATGTGTGCATGCGCAAAGTTATGCCCACCACAGCGGCGCCGGAGAGTAGGATGGGTCGCCGGCCCCAGCGGTCGACGAGGTACCATCTGGGAACCGTCAGGTCGGGCGGATGTCCAGTGAGCTGGAGCGTACGTACGGGGGGAGAGTGCTGAGAGTGTAAATGATAGCGTTGATGCCCGTCATTAGGAGTGCTTGCCGTCCGCGCCAGCCAGCCTCTGTAGGACGGCGGGGTGTGAGCTGGAGACGAGGCACATGGAAATCAAGGCACCTTCGAATACTTTCGCTGCACGGGGAGTGAATAAGAGTAGACTGTACAGGCGGAAAACATACGAGCGTAATATGATATAACTGGGCGCTCTGAGCATCCACAGAAGCTCGCAAACGGATTGACGCACCATTGATTCCATTCTGAGGCCCAGAGTCAGTGTCATTTCGGAGTGAGTGCAACATTACACTTACAAGTTGCGCAAACGCCTGCGCCGACATTGCGAGAAGAATCCGCCGCTTGTAGCGCCGCCACATCATCGCGTACGAGCGTCCTTCCCCAGAGTTCCTCTTGGTCGCGTCAGTCACGGCCATTCCGACGTGCAAGAGACCCACCTCCATCAACACCTTGTGCTTTATCTCCTGGAACTCTGCTTTGGCGACTGGGTCGTGTGGATCACCGCCGTGTAGATTGACGATTACCCGCATCCCCTCCTCGTCCTTGTCCGTGTCGAGGAGCCATCTGGAATCATGTCAGAGGATCGCACAGAAAACGGGACGCTCAGCATGCCTGGGACTCTCCGGCATAAAAAGCGATCCGGCGGCAAGGATGGCACCAATTACACATTGGACGAATAGCGGTATCCGCCACGAGTAGTCGGACTCTATGAAGGAGCAGAAATAATCGGTCCACTGTCTCTGGAATCAAAATCTGTGGTCCCTCGGTAGAATGGCCCCCGTACCACAGAGAAGGCGTATCCGGAGACGTTCCCGGTGAACTCCACACACGCTAACGCCCCTCGCTTCAGCATCGTAAGTGGAGCGCGGGCCTGGGTGAGATCGGCGACATACGTGGTTTGGGGGGGACACCTCGCTCTGGTATATTGGCACAATGGTGCTAAGACGGATTCAATGAGGTAGGGGTGGCCGTAAATGAGAATATCTACGCACGAGAGCAGGCCGACCCCGAAACCGCTGACAATGCGCCCCACAACAATCATGCTAAAACTGGACGTGAAGGTTTGGATCGCGCCGCCAAGCGTGAAGACCACCGCCCCGATGAAGAGCGTGCCCTTCCGGCCGATGATGTCCCCCACCCGGCCAGCGGCTAGAGACGTCACTGAAATTGGGGTCAGACTGCAGCATGTATGGCATAGAAGACCGCTTTCCAAAAGCGCCAACCTGGATAAAGGAGGAGTAAGTTTAACACACGTCGGCTGCGTGGATCCTCACCTCAAGGACGGCCACCATGCTGCCAATCTTTACCGATCCAGGCGCGTTAAAGTACGCGATAAAATGTGGGCCGGTGATTATGCCAGACATGACCCTGAATAAATGAGTTAAGGAATTGAAGTGGGCCACGTAGAGTGCATATATACCCTTGGTCATATCCGAACTGGAGTTATGTAGAAAGTCAGAGATGTCGCGTGTGCAACGTTGGACGTACCAGGAAAACGCCCAGGCTGGCGAAAATTGAGATGGCGTATAGTAGAGGCTGCCCAACCAATTTCCGGGGGCGAGCGGACATGGTTGCCGGAGCCATCGAGCCAGCGTCCAGTCAATTTTCTAAGCAAATTCTAAGTTCGAGATCAGCGGGTGTGGGGTAGTGACGAGTGTGACATGTGCCATCACTAGCATGCGCAAACAACCGCTAGCGTCCCAATCGGGTAGGCGGCACTGCTGGCCAACTTGGAGCCGAGCTTGAGTCGAGCTCTCGAAGTTTTCGTGCACGAGGTTGCGAAATAATTTAATCTACAGCTCTGTGTTGTTCTTACGCTCCAAACCCATCGAGCATGCACTTCATTAGAGTTTTTCGATCTCTCCGACTCTAATTCTCTCGACGAGATCCTTGTGAAGATCCGCGTATACTCCACCATATTCTAGCAGATTGGTGATTTTGATTTTGCCGTAATCGAAGAAAACAAGGTACCCTTCGCTGTGCACAACTATTGCCCGCTGCCGATACGACCACATCGTAACGGTGCAAAAATATCGGACCGGATGGATCTCAGATATCCGCGACGCCGCGAGTAACTTTAAAGGATTTGAACTTGAGTAATTAGATGAGAAATTCAAATGAAGCGACATAACTAAACAGGGTGAGGCATTAAATGCATGTTGTATCTGCAGCCCAGTAGTATCCCGACGCCCTTTGCGCAGCGTAGATCGTCGTACTTGTCGCCCAGTGTCTTACCAAACTATTCGATGACGCGATAGTTGATTTTGACCACGAATCGGTATAGGTCGCCCCATTGATATAGCCGCGCCATGCGACTCCGTTCTTCGTCATGGTGGGTACAGTCTGGGTACATCTTGTATCCCATTGCAGTCGCTTCGGCCGCGACTCCGCCTTGTGCAATGACGAAGATTCGTCACATCACCACCGCACGTGGGATGTGGGCAACTGGATGCAGCGTGGGTCGGATATGAGGCCGTTCTTTCAAGAAGGTGCGAATTGCCATCAAGTCTCAAAAAAATCCAAAGGACCCAAACCGGCAGTGCAGCCGACGAAAACAAAAGTTTGCACCGCTAATTTCCTTTTCGGGTCTGGATCAATGATCTGCCAGGTGCCTTTGCTTCAATGCTTGCTCTTTCAGTTTCGCCCGACATGGACGCGCCAATCTCTGTGCGCCTCGCAGACCACTCGGATAATCCACAGATAGCCAGCATCGTCAACCACTACATCCATTCCTCGGTCGCCACCTTCCGAACCGAGACGCTGCCCGAGTCCGCCATTCTGGAGACCTATCTGTCCATCCGTGCCCAAGGCCTCCCCTACCTTGTCGCAGTCGCTGCGGATACGCAATCCATCCTAGGATATGCCTATGCCTCTGGCTATCGCATGCCGAGCCACAAGGCCTATTGCCATACCGTAGAGCTCACCGTCTTCGTGCATCCGGATCACATCTCTCGGCGGGTTGGTTCCTTCTTGATGAACGACTTGATGTTCAAGCTCAAGAACCCTGTCACACTGCCAGCGAGCGGGTCCTCGTCGGAGGTTCCTGGAATCTCAGAGGTGCTATGTATTATGGCTGTCGATCCGGCTGGGAGAGGCGGCGGTTATGGGCTGCGGGATTGGTACATGCGCTGGGGATTCGAAGAGGTCGGCAGGTTGAAGCGCGTGGGCTTCAAGTTTGGCACCTGGCTCGACACCTTGATTCTCCAGCTATCGCTGGCGGATTAGATCGAATTATTTTGTGATTTTGTGCATGGGTATGCCATATTCTAATCGTGACGTGTCAATAACTTCTACGGATCTAAAACTTGACCGTGAATCTGAGCTTGTCGCCTTCCATCTCGCAGGTGACATAGTCCATGTTCTCTACGATGAAATGCGCTCCGCAGTCCTCGATCTTGGACCTTTCGTGGCTCGTGCACACCGCGATCACGAGGGCCCCGCTTGCGACGCCTGCGCGGATTCCTGGGCGAAGTTGAAGTTAGACGCAGATGAATGGGATGACTACGCACCGGAGGGAGAGTCCTCGAAGACCACGCAATTGGACGCCTCGTACCCGAGGCACTTGGCCGCGAGGAGGAACGGGTCGGGCGCGGGCTTCCCTGCCTTCAGCCGCTTGTCGTCCGCGGTAATGGTGACCGCAGGCGGCGTGATCCCGACGCGCGTCATGCATCCATGCGCTGGCAAGCGAATTAAAACCAGCTGAATCAAATGATTGGGATACTAAGGAGCGCACCGTAGGTCTTCGCCCCGGACGTGGCGACAGCATACCGCCCAGCTGGAATCGAATTCATCAACCGCTTCACGCCGGGCAAGATTTGCACGGAGCGGTCGACACTCTGCGCCTCTAGCTGCCACGCCTCGAACTGGTGGCGCGCCAGCTTCGCCTCCATCGACTCGTGCTGAGCGCCGCTCTCGTCCTCCTCCTCGGCGATGGGGTCTTCGACGAATACATCGTTGTCCGCACTGGCCGGGCCCGACTCGGGAACCGCGGACATACTGAGCATGCTGAACAGACGGCTGGCGAAGGAGGGGCGCCGAGCCTGAAACGCGGCGAAGGAGGATGTGCGCGAGGCAGGGGCGGAATTCCCCGGCGTCAAGTCCGGTGTATCGAGGGGCGTATTGGACCTGGAATTCCGTCTCGACCCCGGCCCGTGCTTGTTGTACGCATCCGCGAAATACAGGATAGTCTCCTCGAAGTCGGTGACAGCGGCGTCCATCTCATGCGCCTTGATAGACGGCTTGAACATGGCGAGATTGTCGACTGCGCGCTTGCCGTGCGTGGCCGCGATCACTTGCACTGGATCCTGTCCAATATCACGGGCGACCTTGCCCCAAGCAGCCTCCACAGCGGATATCGAATCTGCGAGGAGGAGGATTACCGCGGTGGTCCCACAGATGAATGTACGAGTACTGTACCTGTAAGGGTCCCATCCTGGTAGAAGAAGCTCAGTTTAACGTCCAGCCGAGGTGAGACCACGTACCATGTCAAAGAGAACGGCATCGGCGTAAAAAGTTTGGTGTGTCGGAGTGGCGGACATGTTGGGCGGGGAGGATAGTCACGTCGTGGAGAAAGTCGTCATATGTAGTGAGCGTTGGGCTTAACGTTTACGGACTCCACGGCAACTGGTCCGAGTTATTCCGCACCGCGATCGTTCAGCGACAACAATTACCCTTTTGATCTGGTGCGCTTGAAATGATTAGTCGACGAATGAAGGATGAGTTGGCCCAGTTCCCCTGGACCCATTATGCAGCAACACGAGCACATGCAACAGGCGTGGTCTTGAGCGAACAATGTTTTGTGTGAGGGTTTCCCAGATCGCCAAAATGGGTGTATTTGCAAATTGGGAGGCCATTGATTATTGGCAGTACTGCTGGTTCTATACGAGGAAAGTTTCTTGCGTCACATCCAGGGGGACTTGTCGCGCACCGTGGGTTTACACAGTGCCATATATTGCTCCTTGGGTTAATCGTTGACCAAAATTGAGGGATCAGAGCGAAAGAGCTGGCGGCCCGCGGCCTCTTCTTGGGTTTTCACTGCTTATCGGTTTTTCCAGCTATTTCTCAACGGTACGCCGTCAAGTCGGTGACAGGGCTGACTGGCCTCGAGTGAGCTGGGTGTGGCGAGGCAGCTTTGCAGGAGAGTGGGCCATCATTACGATCGATGTTTACCCCACAAATAATCGCTACTTTCCACACCAGCAACACACACAGCTGGGACACGACTCCTGTGGACACTCCCGGATGTTCTCAAGATTTTCCAGAAATACAAGATCTCGGATCTCAGATTCAGAGGAGGCTCATCGCTGCCAGTGGTACAAAAAATATCAAATGACTGGAGGAAACTAGCACGCATCTCTTTCGGCTTCTGTCGTCGCATCACGGTCAAGCATGTGGCCTGTACCTCAATGGCGAGGGATATACTAGAGTTTTCCTTCATCAATTCGCATCGGCGGGCGTGCGTTGGACCAGATCGTCGAAGCACTCCATTATTACTCCGAGTCAGGTCCTTGGCATTCCGGCGGTGGACTCGAAGCTCACCTGAACCTTGACCGGCTCCTCGACCCATCTCGCACGGGACTTCTACGTGGATTACTTCTTTCAGAAATTCTCCGATGCCAGCACTCGATCGAAGAGCAACGGCAAGAGGTCCGTGACTTCTGGATCGGCAGGATGAAAGAATGGATGGTGGTCGGCGGCGATATCAGCCCGCAGTTATCGGTAGGTGGTCACCGAGCCGAGAGAGTGAACCGCACTCGTAGGGTCTAAATTTCATTTCCATAGTAATCTGACTTGGTGATGGCCTGTTCAAGGGAACAGGCATGCACACAAGTCAGAGGCACCATGGTCATGAAAATTAGACCCAGGCATTGGCTGGCTCTAACTCCCGGCTAGTGAGGAGGGGGGGGGAGGGGGAGGAGGGGAGGAGGACGGTCACTACGAGGTTGCGCTACATCGACCAGATGGGCTCGCCTTTTATCGAGAGCTGGCGAGACCCCGAAACCTGCCATGGGGTTCTCCGGGTTTGTGAGAAGTGACCTCATGTCAGTCAGATAAGGCTGACGCCTGCTCGGAACTTGGAAGACACTCCAAGACGAGGTGACAAAGCGCACCGTAAAGGCACCCTGACATGTGGCTAAGGTGGGCCAAAGTTGGGTGGCCATTAATCGGAGACTAGCGCCGGGTTGTGGAATTGTTGTGGATGAAGCCAAGATGAAGCAGAGCAAGCCGCAAGAAAGAGGTCGTATTTGGTTTCTGATGCGACAGATCCCTCGCCGCATCCGAGTCCTTGCTCCATCACTGAATCCGGGAAATTGATATAACATCATAGATAGCTATTACAAAGTGCGCAAGGCTCACAATGTCCACAATTATTGTGGTCAACATTACGATGTGTTGCATTGAATTATATCTAGGATAGACCATTTAGCAATGTGCACAATCATTGCCAACATTACAATGCCGGCAAGCCATATATTGGGTTATAACAGTGTTATAAGGGGTTGTAAGACGCCGCAAAGCGCGCACACACACAGGATATAGCACCCTTTCGCCTTATCCGATACACTTATACAGAAACCAAATTCGGAAATGCGAAACCATTGCATTGCAAGTCTACATAAAATGCGACCCAATGGTACTGACCAGCGACCCCGGAACGAATCGTCCCACCCGTCGACGAGGCTCAGACCAGTGCGACTCGATATTGGAGGGGGAAGATTAGAGCCGGGCGAGACCGAAGACGGCGAGAGTAGGAGAGCAGCCTCTTGAGTCTTGAAGTCTTGATTTCTGGGTACTTGCGCCGAGTCTTGAAATTTGGAGGGAGATTCTGGACGGCGGGCAGGTTGACGACTTGAGGGCCTCGGAAGAACAACAGGCTCTTGATGGTATCTGGCTTGAGGTTTGCGCTCCAAGAGCCATGGCCACGCGCATGTCTTGGATTGGGAAGCTTGCTGTCCGTACGGATGGAGGTTGTGAGAGCACTCGTGACTCTGCGGAGGTACAGGGCTTGTTGTGGAAACAGGCGTCATGGACGGGAGGGTTGCTGCAAGGCGAGAGGGAGCGGCGAGCAGGGGAGATGGGGGCGAAAGGAAAGAAGAACTGGACTGAGTTTGAATTTCTTGATCATCTCCGCTCCGCATGCTCGGACGTTGATGCGATCAACAGCTGACGATGAAAGTCGGGTGAACAACAAACCCGATGATTTCCGAGAGATCCGAAGGGTCGGAGTTTAAATGGACTTAGTGAGAGCGAAATTGGGGAGGTGCATGCGCACCAGTACACATCTACATAATCTTCGTATGTGCAAGGCAGTATGAGCTGGCACTCGGTACTGGAATGTAGTCTCGTCACGAACCAGACCCTTTCTTTGTGATTATATACGTACGGCGCCCGCCGTTCCTAACTTTGGTCAAACCTGTGAATTGGTGTCACACTCTAAAATCTCCTTATATGCTACCCCATAATTTCTAGGACCTTTGCAAATCTCTTGTAAACTATAGGACTCTTTACAAGTCGTTGCCAACATTGATGACCATCTTACAATAGGTTGCATGGTGTTGCAATGCGCGGATCAGTCTTGCCGAGGGTTGTGATCAACACAACATCAAACAACATTTTCCCGGATTTCCTGATGTCAGATCGATTTCACCAGTCGACCGCAAAGCGCAACTCTTGTAGGCCCTCTATATCGAAATTTACCCCAGTACCGGGCACAAGCCGTGCTCTGAATCCGGCTCGCTCCACCCTATTACTACCTGTCCGACGAAAGCCACCACGAAGCGTCAACAAGTGACACAGGAGCGACCTATCGCGCCATGGGTCCTTTCAGCTGACCCACCCAGAATGCCAGATTTCGATTTGGGCAGCTCGAAGCAACCCCAATTCCCTGGGATCGGCAATATCAATGGAATATTCTTCCCGCATTGCCCGCACCATGCACCCTGCTGTTATTTTTTTCCTCGCCCGTGCGCAGCATGGTATTCGGGGTCTTCCTCATCGAGTGCGCCATCTTTTCTCAGACGGCTCCCATTTTGGCTAACGGCTCATACTCAGCCTCAAGATCGGTGTGCTACCTAGCGTACTTTTGCGGAGACCGGCTTGACCTCTTGCATCCAAATTTTGGACGAGTGCAACCGTCAGCGCCAAGTCGGCCTCCTCAATCCGCGTCCTTTTTCTCTCTCTCTATCAGTCTTTCAGGCATCACGCAATCGTTGGACTCTCACATCCAATAAATTACGTACGTCTTTTTCCTGCCTTTCTCGTCTAGCCCTCATGATTATGTACTTCTATTATAGATTTGCGGGCCGCGTGTCTTACGGCGCTGTCTCTAATGCTCTAAATCGTGCGAAAAAATGCCTCGAAAGGGCTCGACCCTTCAAGTTCTTAGCAAGGCTTGCCAAGGTGGGGCGATAACGGGAAGGAGACTTCTATCGTCTTTCATTTCTGGTCGGCCGGGTCGATGTGGGTGGCTTTCGAGGAGTCCTGTATGCACGTTCTCACTGTAAATTCATTTCCATTTGCGTTCACGGGAATGCTCCGGATTGAGCCAAACCCCGTGAAACAAGTGACGTTTCCTCCTGACGGAAAGCCGTCGTTCATTTCCCCGACATGAATCCTTTCGACTTCCTTTCGTCAGAGGTCCTTCCGTAAAGAGTAAGGACTAAATCGCGATTGCGGATCATGATCGTCGCTCGAAAAGGCAGGTCAATTCAAACTCCGATGATTGCATCCTGTCCCAAACACTTATGTGGGTTTCACTCCCCTCTTTCGCCCTCTTTCATGCATACCGAAGAACCTAGGGAATCTATCTGAGCCGGCGGCGAAAAGAAACGGACGAGTTTTGAAACTACAAAGACCTCCGCCAAACTTATGCTCAGCCCACGTTCCCCCGGGCCGAACACCAGTGGAAAGCGGCCGGCTTCAAGTTCTGAATCGGAATTAGAGGTGGTAGTAAATCGACGGCCAAAGCGGTAAAAATATTCATGGGCAACCTTATCGACCGACGAAGATGGCGCTTCCCTGGCGAGTTCCTCCGGGCTGAAACGCAAGCGCGTGTTCCGCCGAACAACTTTCCAAAGGCAAGTGTATGCGATGTCAGTATATCAGTCCTACCAAATTGATCATCGTAAATCCTACTAGAATGAAAAGAAACATCAGACGATAAATCCGATGGCCGAAACCCATTCGGAAGTCCAAGTCCCCCACCGCGGAAAAGAGTGTGCAAAAGGCAAACACCCTCGCATGGTATTCGTCAGTTAACATCCTCGAAACTCTCCACATCGTTCATCATCATGTTCTAGAGTCGGAAGACGCCGACATCACGCTAAGCTATCCTCCACGTCCGGAGGCGACGCAGTCGATGAACCCAAATCCAATTACAATGATGCACATGGATTTAGCCAAGATTCTGAACAAGAGAGCGATTCCAGCGAAGGATACGATACCGAAAGTTTTGTCGTACCTGACGTCGAAGAAGAAGATTCAGGAACCAACGACGGCTCAGAACGCTGGGAAACAGATGCCTCGACCACTTCTGGCTTGTCCCAGATAAGTTCACCTGAGGGTAGGTCAATTTCTCTGCACTGTTCGATGCTCATTCCTTGCTGGCGGCTGATGTATCACAACCGTTTGGCGACGGCGAAGACCAGGAAGAGGATGGCGAGAACGCAGCGAACCAAGACAATGACGCCGCTGAAACTAGTCCTCAACGCTCCGCCACGAATTCCGCGTCGGAATCGGTGGTCAGCGACGATGCCGATGGCGCAGGGAATGATGCTGTTTTGGTTCTCAAAGACCATTTTCGCAGATTCATACAGTATCTGATGCGTCTTGCCGCGGACTCTACGATCCTAAGCAAGATCCCTGAGGATGAGTGTTCGCGCCTATTTTTCAACTCGCTAAATTCACCTCATGCATACGATTTCAGACGAGTATTTTTGGGTCTTCAATACGTGCAATTGAGGCCCAGACTACTGCGCGCGCGGATGAAAGCTTGGCTTCGACGTGCAAGCCTCCATTTAAGGCAACGCTGATAGAGCGTTGCAACATGACCTTCGAGCTAGTCTAGTCTCGTGGGCATTGTGGCGGCTGTTAGCAACGTGGCTCGGAATTATACGTTTGTAGCTACCCCAGATGTCGAATGATTAGTGAGGAGGGTACCTATGATGGAGAGACAGTTGGTGTACGTTCCCATTCATCCCCCATCATCATAGCCTTTTACAATTGGTACAGCCCAAAGCAGAAGTATACGCCCTCAAAGACTATATTACCAAGACAAATTCCGAAAGACGAAGATTCCTTACAGTACCGGGACGACAGTTGTAATTGGGAAGAGGTGCGTGGACCGGGCTCAATTTTAGTGCGCCCTCTCCTCTATTATTTGTGGATCTGCACCTGAGCGCGATTTCAGCCATCATGCGACGCATTTCCGATTTGAAACGTTCGGTGCTATTAAGCAGATTTGCGAAGACAAGAGACTACCCGTAAACGACCCAGAGACGACTGCCAACTAGCTTCGGGACCACGAGGATCTCCTTGAACCAGTGCGCGTTGCAGTTCCGGTGGACGTTTCCATATCCTGACTATCGAACAGTTATTCGCCAAGTTACGACATTTCGGGGAGGACTTTCAGCATATTGCTAAACTTAAATTTACGGAAGATTAATACTGCTGCGTTAACGCACCAGCAGCTCTTGGGGACATGGGTAAAGAGCAAGGGTTGCCAATGCCCAGAATCTGCGTCTACATACTCCCTTCAAGTGAGGACCGATAGCGCGCACTGGATATATACGCCGGGATCGGCTTTGAAACTATCTTCGCCTGTGCATCCTGTACTTATGCTTATGTATATGATGCGATTAAATCTATAATTTGAAGTGGCCGTTCCTGTTTCTCCTGCTCCGGTGCGGCAGATGTACACCCCAAGGCTTGACAAGGCGAGCCATGCCTTGCATTTCGTTGGTTCGCGCGAACGGCCCGAGGCGCTCAGCGTGGCGCCGCCTTTTAGGAAATATGGATCAGCGGGATCGGGCCCGGTACAAGGCGCGCGACGCGGGAGAACAGGCGATGGCGAACGCGGTGGGGACAGAGCTGACACTGGTGGGCCGGCGGGAGGGACGCGGCGGGATGCCTGTCGAGGTATGGGATTCAGGGACGGCCTGAGAGGCGGCGGGGGGGAAGATATCACAGTCGTCTTGGAGGGCCATATGTTCTTCTTCCGCTTCTCACAAAGATAATGAATGAATGTAGGAAACAGGGGAATGGATTAAAATGAGAGAGGTACAAGAATATAAAGATAAAAAAAGGGACAGGAATCTAGGAGCGCTGGCCACGCAGCCAACGGTGCCAGTGCGAGACAGGTCTTTGGGCTGGATGGCGGCAAGATATCGACGATGTCCTTGAAGAGCGAGTTGGCTTCTGGAGAGCTATGACGGCAGAGGTCGGTCTAGACTGAGGGGGTTAGTACGACACGCGACGCGACTCGGATGGAAACGCACTGAAGTCCTGGGAAATCTCATGACCAAGACGTTGCAAGGGCGGCTTGCGGATGTGCCCCGCGCCCACACCTGCAGTAACGAACGGTGCAAGGAGAAAGCGGCCTCCATCTCCTCCTCCGCGGACGCCTCGCGCGCAGCGGACGTTAAGCTCCCCGCCTCGCCCACACTTGCATCGAGCCGCGCCGGAGGGGCGCCGGCCCGCCCATCCACGTTGCCTCCATCCTGCACGAACGGCCCGCGCACAGCATGCAAGGCCCCTCGCCTACAGCTTCACTCGCGGGCGGGGCAGGAAGATCGCCGCTTCCCCCTCCTCCTCTTTGCCCCCGTCCTGCGTGAGCGCCCTGCGCGCGGTGGACGACCCGTCCCCTCGCCAATACGGGCGGCGCAGGAAGAGAGGAGTCCTCCCTTTGTCTTCACCTTGCGCGAGTACCCCACGCTCATCTCGCCCGCACTCAGGGTGCCGCAGGGGGCGTCTTCCTCCTCTTCCACACTGCAATGCCGAGGACGAGGACGCCGTAGTGCGGGGTCCTCCGCGCGTGATGCGGGCATGGGCTCAATGAGGACGGGCTTGGGGAACGAGAGGGCGGCCGACGTGGGTTTGGCGGGCGCGGGTTCCTCCCCGGCGGGCCAGGCTCGTCTGTGGCGGGTCGCTGGGCAGGTGTGTCCTCTCCCGCTCCATTTGTCGCCGCCGCTGCTTCCCCTTCGGCTCCCTGACTAGGAGTGGAGGGTGGTACGGGGTACGGACTC
Organism: Mycena vulgaris; assembly: GCA_029204335.1. Lineage (NCBI taxonomy): Eukaryota > Fungi > Basidiomycota > Agaricomycetes > Agaricales > Mycenaceae > Mycena > Mycena vulgaris. The sequence goes on along the minus strand of JARGYA010000395.1, from coordinate 99,240 downwards.
CTCCTCGCTGCTCCTCGCCGCGGTCGGCCACACCGCGGGGTTCTGCGGCACAGGGGAGCCGCGAGGATGGGTACCGTCGCGTACGTCGCGTCCGCAACACTGGTGAGCGGTGCGGGCGGTGGGACTGGGGGTGGTCGGCTCGGTTGCGGTACCTCGCCTCGGGCACTAGTACTGTAGAGTGATCTGCCAGCGTCGAAGGGAGGCGAAGTCGGCCGCCGCGATATTGTGGGAATGTCGGTACGCAGTTTTTTTCAAGTTTTTTAGAACCACCGCCACTTGAATCCTATTAGATCCTATTAGCGAGGGCGTTTTTTATCGCAGGATCGACGGCCGGGGTTCGCACCAAAAACTGGCGGCACACCGGCGCGCCGTGGTATTGGGGCCTCCATCCGAGTCCAAGTCTCTCGCTGCTTCTGGGTTAGGTGCATCTGTGCCTTGTGCTCTGGTCCGGGGCGCAAGTTGGGTGGCACTAGCGCGGAAGCGGGTCCGGCTTCAAGTTTGTCCGGGTCACGCTGCGATGCGCTTATGGGCGCTTGTGGGTCCGCGCTTATTTCGTTTTATTGCCGTTTTCAGAAAAGTTGGCGCGCGTGACTTTCAACCGTTTTTTCGCACATTTCAAGCCAAAACTTCGGCGGCCCATAACTCAACAACCACTGCACCAAATTGCACAAGTCCGGCACCGTTGGAAAGCTCTCATCAAGGGCTAGAGCGCCCCATGCATATTTCACCGAAATTCCGCCATCCTGAGTTCCACTTCCTGGGCGGCCTCAAATTGCGTCGACGGGCTCTAGCACCGTAAATACTGCACGTAGACCTACCATTTTTTGACCCAATACTCTTGATTACATTCCTGAGGGAGCCCCACGTCATCTTTGTTGTATCGTTACCATGCAGTGCCACAATCACAAAATAGGCTTTCGGACTCTTCCTCTGGTGCCACTCCTCGAACAAAAGACTGCATCTGCACCTACATCTTCCTCCCATGGGTTCCCAAAAGAACTCAAAAAGGAAAGCCCCCTCCACGGGCAAGCGCAAGACCAAGAAAGCAGTTAGCCCCCAGCTTGCTGCCGCTCCCCCACCCCGACCGAAACCACAGCCCAGGGTGAAACTCAACATCTCCCAGCCCAAGGCCGTCGATGTCCGCCCAGAGGAAGCATCAGCAGAGACTCAAGAAGACCAGGCTGCGGCCGTACTCGTTGCAATGGGGAACCACCGTCAGGTTCAATCTGGCCGTGCAGAATTTGAGTCCGCAATGGACCGTGTCTTCATTGCGACCGTTCCTGGTGTGCATGAAAAGGATCTTGTGCAGGATAGCGATGGCGAACAGAGGTCAAAGCATAGTGATTCTGACGACTCGGATTCCGATTCGGGCTCAAGTTCTGACGAAGACTCGGACGACAACCACCACTTGAGTATGATTACCTATCTCAGTCAGCAGAACTGTTAGCTCACTCACTGTCACTCTGTAGTACCAATCAGCTCCCCAGCCCAGGAGGCGCGCGCGAGGAAAGTAAACAAGTTTGACATCCCCTTCGAGGTACCATGCAATGGTGCGGTCCGTGACTTGGAAGGAGTCACCTCGAGGACATCATTTGACAAGTTTCTTGATAAACTTGCTGCCGCGATGTCTACGCGAAAATCCCTGCTATCCGGGATTGCGTACATTCCCTCTTACAAACCTAAGAATCCGAAACCGATCCCGAAGCTTCTTGACGGTCAAAAGGCCTGGACGCGACTCATTGAAGATGTTGACAGCCACATCCAATCGAAAACTAAGCCCAAAGGAAAAGCTGTCATCAAGCCATTCCATATCCAAATCGTGGACACCTCGGGCGGAGATCCAAAAACATCGGCCGGCGGCGGTGGGAAGAAGGTCATCCTCCTCGTTTACGCTGTCTCAGTCCCACTCACTTCGTTTACAGGGCAAAAAGGACAAGGATCCGGAGCCCGCTATCAAGGAAACGAAAGAACACCAACTATACCGCCAACTAGAGCAGAAATATCAGTGTGCTGAGCACCACAAAGCGTGTGTCGTTCTATCCAGTGGTGATCACTATCACCTTACAGCGGCGGATCTTTCAAAATGGGCATATATGGCGGCAAGTGATTTCTGTATGTCCAGACGAGGCGCAGGTCATAATGTGTCAGCAGAGTAACCACACGGCAACCTTGAATACCACTCCAGACGAGCTCAATATCTTGGACGCCAGTAAAAAACAACACAAGGCCAAGAAGGCCTTGGCGCAAACCGCTACCTCGGAGTCGGAGCCACCGCAATGGGCGCAGAATCTGATGGGCATCGCAATGGGCGGAATGATGATGCGAAATAACTTCCCAGCACCGTACGAAACACCTCGCCCCGCTCCAGCAACGCGGCCTCAGCCAGTTGCGGGATCATCTCGGCAGGCTGCACTGTTCTCGCCCGCCGGGAATGCAGGTCCTTCCCACGAGCCGTCGAGCGGAACGAAGCGCGCTGCCGCTGTGCATGCTCCCAGTATTCTAGCTTGGCTCTCGAGCCTTGACTCGGATGCCACTCGTGGCCGCCACAATGTCTTCTATGCTCAGTACACACAATCATTCGAAAATAACGGCATTCTCGACCTCACCGACATTGAAGACTTGTCTGCAACCGAGATATCCCACCTTACTACGGCCCCAATTGGAATCGCTAATCGTATCACTAAATATGCGAAGGATGATATTGCCAAGCTTCTCAATGAAGCCAGCAAACGCGCTCGCCACTACTAATAATAGCCATTAGACGAAAAATTTATCTTGAAATCCTTGTTCGTTCTACAGTACTTATTAGATACACTACTACTATACATATCCACAATGATGAAAGAATCCCATTGCGTTCTCTGCTGTGATTGAGAAAGCAGCGTCGATGAGATGGAGGTAAACATAGTTGTCATCCTCGTTCTGATTGACATCCTGTCTGCCAAGTGTGCCGTCCCGTCGCACGAAAGCTTTGATCACGGAGAAAGCGAGCTCAATGGGATTGTAATCTGGAGAATAGGGTGGTAAAAACAACATTCTCATCCCACTGCAGCATTTTTTGTGTAAGAAATCCACAGAGAGCAATTCTAAGGCTTACCGGCCTTCAATGAGTTCCTGGATGGCGGGAGCCTTGTGGATACGAGCGTTATCCATAACAATTACCGAGTTCTTTCCAGGGAAGGGGTTCATGTGGTCCAAAAGACCCTCAATAAATTCATAGAAGCGTGCCGCAGTGAAGGAGCCCTCCACGATCTTCACGTAGAGCATACCATCGAGGGACAGCGCCGGGAGCATGGAGTACCTTACAGCTAACATTAGAAAGGGTACAGGGAAACATGACTGAGCTTACCGTCGACCCCGAACGAAAAAACATTTCCGAATTGCGCGTTGACCTGATAAAGCCCATGCACGATTGCGGATGGATGTACGTCGGTCAAAAGAGCTCTCGTCGACGAATACAGTCTGCTCAGGGGTGTACTCTGAGCCATAGGTGTACCGGAAGGCTGCCCGTTTGAGTTCACTTCGTTCTAACGCATCGCGAGTGAGCTAACATTCTGTTAGTACAGTAGAAAGAAATAAAGTCATATCACACACCTTCTTCATCGTAAACCCGCTACGCTTCAAACTTCTCCATATAGTCGCCTCACATACATCCTCGGCACCATTCTCTTCCAAAAGCTCCTGGAGTTCTTCCAAGTACACATCAGGACTGTGTCGGACAAGACCATTGATAAACTAGAAGAGGGCTCAGCCGTGTAGTGAGTTTTAGAGGATGTAACTGACTCCTATATCCCGGTGGGTCAGTTTGCGCTTTGCCCCACGCATCTCCTGTCGCAGATGTTCCCGCATAACTGTCCCTTTCTTTCAATAGTCCTCCAGGACGCGTTGCACAGTGCGCTTCTTACAGCCTGTGTAGTGACAGATTCTTGGGATGTCCAGCGTTAGGGCCATGTTCAATATTGCGCCCCGAAGGTCATCGGACAGTGGCTTGCCGCGAACCATGACGAGCAAAGCGAGAGAATGTGGACAGAGGAGAAACAAACACGGTCACATGCTAAACGTCAGAGAGCCGATGCCCCCGACATATTTTTGCACCCGGGGCTCTCTCAGGAATGTAATCAAGATTATTGGGTCAAGAAATGGTAGGTCTACATGCAGTATTTACGGTGCTAGAGCCCGCCGACGCAATTTGAGGCCGCCCAGGAAGTGAAACTCAGGATGGCGGAACTTCGGTGAAATATGCATGGGGCGCTCTAGCCCTCGACGAGAGCTTTCCAGTGGTGCCGGACTTGTGCAATTTGGTGCAGTGGTTATTGAGTTATAGGCCGCCGAAGTTTTGGCTTGAAATGTGCGAAAAAACGGTTGAAAGTCACGCGCGCCAACTTTTCTGAAAACGGCAATAAAAATAATTGGTTCAACATCGAAAGTGCGTGGGACTGGCCGTGACGACACTCATGGGACTCGGTCATACAGGGAAGGTTTATTAAGGCGTGGCTGATGAACGTCGACCGCCCCCAACCAACTGCCATGGAGCTCGTACCTCTGATAGGAGCGAAGATCAAGTTATCAACCGGGCTATTGGAAAGCGGGGGCAGTCGGAGGTACTAATAGGTACTGATATTCGCAGGAACGTACGAAATGCGAGTCGGAGGGAAGGCTACTATGCTGTTACGTCGGCCCGTGCTTCAAAAATGGCACTTCGCAATCCTCAGGAACAGGTTACAGCCTGAAGTCGCTGTTTCCGGGTTAACTTATGTAAAGTGGGAGCAATATCTAGGTTAGTCCCGTTATTATCTCAATTGATGGAAAAAACCTGGCGTCTCCGTCTTATCAGCGGCGACTCAGCACCTGCATCGACCTCGAGACGATCCTGCAATCCCTCGTGAAAAATAAAATTAGCCTATAAGCCGACGGCCTGATCGGGCCTTATAAGGTAGCCGGCAGCCTTATCTAACCTTATCCGGCAGTCCCATCAGCCTCGCCGGCAGGCTTTCAAGCGTCTCCCTCACGTCCCAGCATCGAAGGGATGGCTCCTAGCGATAATTCATAGCCCTACCTGTGTTCCTGACCAAAAAAAGTCAGTGTATACGGCTTTTTTAGGTGAGCCTTATAACACGACTTTCATCTTATAAAGCTGTTATTATCAGGCTCGTAATCCTTACGGCCTGATAAGGACTTATCGGGCCTTATCAACTTCGGCCGATTTTTCCGACAATTATGAGCGCAACATTCGGAACGTCAAGTGAGGTAATAGTTGTATAAATTTACCCACCACGACGCGACCTTAGATGCATCCGATATTCTTGATTCGTCCAACGGTCCAATACGTGCTACCCCTCAGAGAAGTCATCAAACGACAGGACTTTGACGCCGAAATCACGGTATTTTTGCGGACAAACCTTGGCAGGAGTTTCACGAAGGTTCCGGGACCCCGCGGCAAACGAATCCCTGTTGAAGAATTCACGGGATAATTATTGAGGCAATCGGACCGCACCCCGACAAAATGACGAACTGACGTACGTGCTGTATCGCAGCCAAGCTTGTAGTCGCTCAAGTATTTCCCCTTGTGATTGGACGATGCACAAAACGGGGGAGTCCCATGACAGATTCATATCTCTACCCGCGGCGCCGCCATATAAACTCGACATATTCGCACAGCTTTCGTTAGATTTCGACCCGACGACTCCATTTTGCTCATCACCACACGGAGTGGCGCAGCTGGCTGGCGCAGCGGGCGCAGCCGGCACGGCGCAATGCAATACTATTCGCTGGACCCTAGGAAGTCGGCTCCGATAGGCGGTTCCCACTGTCTGCATGAAAGGCTGTAGCTCTGGACACAATCATGGCTCGTTTCGGATGCAAGGTGCCTTCCTGCAATGCGCTGGGACTCGCTGCAATCGCTGGGGGAGGTTCCAGGCGGCTCCCACACTGTCTCCAAGAAAGGCCAACAGCACTTGCGGAGGGTGTAGGATCTTGACTCGGATGCAAAGTACCATCCTGCCAGGCGGTATCCGCACCGCGCTAGGACGCGTGCCCTCAGCACTTTCGGGTTCTTCTTTGATCAGCGACCCGGCGGGGACCCTGTGCAGCCCGAAATAACAAGCAGTGGACATATAAAGTGCCTAAACTCCGAGTGCCAGATGTAACCACAGAAGCCCTTCCGAAGTTCTTCCGCCATGCAAGACAACACATCTCAGCTAACAGTGTCAATTCTTCTCGCGTCCTTGGCCCTAATTCCAAACACCGCATTCCGCTACACCGCCCTTGGCTTCACCACCTGCCTGGGGGTTATCTACGCCGTGTATCTCAAGCATCCGTCGACGCAGCTGCGCCAGCTTGAGAAAATGCTTGAAACGACCGAGGATCTCGTTCGGACGGCGAAGGTGCAGTGTCCCAGGGACCACCTCAGCCTTGCGGAGGCATGGATCCGATTCCTCGAGTAATTTTTGCAGTTGCTTCCAGTTCACTGCTAACCAGCATTCCAGAGTCAAGCATTCCACTTCAATTATCAAATACACCATCTTGGAAACCCCGAGGCTCACCTGGACGAAATACCGGCTGCTCTCCAGAGACGTGGCGGAACGCATCACTCAAATCAAGAGGATTCATACTGCGGTCCAGGCATGTCATTTTCAACTATTGCCCTCATAGGTCTAATTTCTTTTTGGATAGCTCACCGTCGAGGCTGAGCGTCAGCGGAAACTCGCGACCGAGATCGATGACGCGGAGTTCATCTTCTGTTCCAGTATGCCGTCCACTTTCTGCACTGCCATGCATTGCACTCATCTTCCTCTCTCTCAGGCGGCGAACGCGGACCCCTGGACCCGATTAGTCCGTCTCCTCAGGCTTATTATGCAGCCCATACGCTTACTAGTACGCGGCAACTTATTAGTGTCTGATATACTGTACAATATTCTCGTCCGATTCCGCTTGTGTATAAATCGCTTTCGATGTTGTACTTTACAAAGTTGTATTTCTCTATGAGGCAGCAAAGCTGCCATGGCCATGAACTTCACGCGCCGTCGGCTGCCGCCGGGCGCTTGCCGAGCGCTTTTCTGCAGAGCGCTTTTCTCCTTATACGCGCTTGCGCGCGCAGGCTAGTTCTCGTTCAACTTCTGGCTCACCCCTGTTCAGCCTCGGACCGCGGATCAATCACAAGGATGGAGATTCCGGGGAATTTTAGTCACCAACGACTTGATCCACCGACCGTATTAGATGTCAGTGAGTCAAGTTGGGGATATGCACATTTTATTCAACAAGCACTGCGTTCCAGGGGGTCCTAGGCTGAGTCAATAAAGGTGAATGTAGGTGTACGTAGGTCAGCGTAGTCGGCTACAATAGGTCAGCGTAGGTCACCTACCTAGGACCCCCTGGAACGCAGTGAAGCGAGGTACGAGCTCCATTATTTTGAAGCGTCTGTCTCCTACGCCAGCCTACTTTAATATGGAATGCTGCCCGTGTGGGGGGATACCGATAGATGGATTAGTCCGAACCTTACTGCACAGGGCCAGTTCAGCCTCGAATAAGAATCTTATTCTCCATTGGTGAGAAGGCTGTCATCTCTCGTAGCCCAATAAATTGTGACCGTGGCTATACCGTGGATACTACACGCGGAAAAAAGGAGAGAAAAGCAGTGACAGCTGTGTATCATTGTGGGCGGACTGCCCGGTGGCTCAATGTGGGGAAACTTAAACTTCCCCATTAAGGTGATGATGGGTGATCTGCAACTTTTGCCCATTTTGGGATGGGCCGAAGACCGATCAAAGCTGGAATCTTAACCTATTATGCGACATCCTCAGGGTGGATCCGTATGCAAGTCAATATAACTAACAGTCCACGTATAAAGTGTCTGAACCGCGAGCCAGAAATTAACGGAATGTCTCCAGAAAGCCCCCGCCTCTCCCGCCGAGATGCACCGGCAGCACAGCACCTCTCAGCTAACAGGGTAAATCCAGCGCGGGTCCCTATCCCTCCTCCCCACAGCCGCTCTCCACTACACAGGCCCCGGGATCGCCAATGGCCGAAGGCTAAATCACGCTGTGTATCACAAGCGCCCGTCAAAGCAGCTGCACCAGCTTAAGAAAAACGCTCGAGATGACCGAGGAGCTTATTCGGGGGGACGATGACGCAGTGCGCAAGGGGCCAGCTCAGCCTTGCGGAGGAATGGATCGGTTCCCGAGTAGGTTTTTGGCTTACTTCCTGCTCCTGCTCACTAGGATTTCAGAGATACGTAGCCATTCCGCCTTCATTATCAAATACATTGTACAACATCTCGGAAACTCCGAGGCTTGCCCTGACACAATACCGGTTTTTCATTAGAGCCATAGCGGTGTACATCACCCAAGTCAAGAGGATTCATACTGCATTCCAAGCATGTCATCCTCATCTCTTGCACTCATCAGTCTAATTTTTCTTTTTGCATAGTTCACCCTGGAGGCTGAGCGTCAGCGGAAGCTCGCGGCCGAGATTGACGGCGCGGAGCTCACCCTCTGTCCCAGTAAGTGGTCCAGTTTCTGCATGGCCCATACTCGCACTCATTTGCTCTCCAGGTGGCCACCTGAGCTCGATTGACCCAGGTTATGATCCCGTACGCGTACACACCAGTTTATTGTCTGATACAATATTCTCGTCCGATCCCCGTGCATATACTTTTCAAGTAAACCGATACTGCTGACAGTGTTGCCGCTGGTGCGCTGTGGTATATAAATTCAACGTAACAAATTCAGGTTCAGTCACTGAATTGTCTGTAAAATAAATTTGGAGCCGAAGGTCCAGAGGTGATTCACCTGCCTCTCTGACTTGTGAACTGGGTCAGGATTCGGAACGGAGCGGGAGCCGGGGAAACAAATTGAACAATATCACGTGATCTAATGTTCAATTCAACGTCCGCCAAATGTCACCTACTAGAAGAGTCATCTCATCTGCTGACTCCTTATAGCATACGGCCTCCTCCAGTACGGAGGAGGACATTTAAATCACATTTTAAGCCAATTACGATTTGTTCGCCATGAGTTCTCAGGAACTGACGTATGTACAACATCGCGAGGTACGAGCGAATATTGTTGTACCGTCTGTTTATAAGAGACTATGACGTATGCGAGTCCACGTTATGGAGATCTAGACGGATTTCAGGTGGAGTTATTGTCCGCGTTGCTTAGCACTTCATCGTCCGAATCCTAGTAGCTATCAAGTAGCTACATACTGCAATGTCGCTTCTGAATCACGAATCATGTGATGAGGCTGGAAGTAAGCGGAGTTTGTCAACCTCTTGATTCTCGACCAGACCCCCGGTCACTGCCTTTGAGGTCCCTCCGCTTTTCACCGAAAATTTGGACTGATTTACTCTATGAAAATGGCCGCTGGGAGCTTGTTTTACTCTATTTCGGAGCAAGATTTAGGTAAAAATCTCCATTTTCTTCTCCCCGAGGGCGTCTTTGGGGCTCTTAGTGCTTACGGCAGCTTGAGCCACCATTAGGCCTCATTTTTCACGAGGAATTGAAGCCTCCCGGTGTCCCAATTTTTTTCCCGCCCAGTTGCACTACCACAAAAAAAACTCGCGCTGCGCGCGATTACTCTATGTGAGATGGAGCAGCGCCCGTTCACAGTTGATTTACTCTATCTATGGGTGGGAGGTAGGGGTCATTCTAGGACCTTGATTTACTCTATCCCGGAGGGAGGATAAAGGTAGTGACCGGGGGCCTTCTCGACCATCATGTCAATTCTCTCTCGCGCCGTCGAACTCATCCAGGCAATTTCAATCCAGGTAAATACGACATGTACCTCATGTACATGCCCCGCTTGACCGATACCCCAAGGGGTGACAAGGAAAGTCTCCGTGCCACATGCCATGCAATCAACTTTTGCAGTTGAGGCTCTCGTTCTTTCGCATTTGGTGATAGATGCTACTAGGACTCCGCCAAATATCACAAAGACAGTCGAACGGGCGCGAATGTCTTACAAATACCACCTACCGCGCCTCCTCATTCGTCAAAACCATGTCTCTATTGAGCTTGTGTCCAAACACGCCGGATTGGCCAGAGGCAGTGCATGACTTGGAACGTATGGACAAATTTCTCAACGCGGCGATTACTTCCTTGTGCAATCTCCGAGCCGTCAAGTAGGTGATTCTGCTTCCACATTAGCGGAAAGGCACTCACTAAGAGCAGATGGAACATTGATAGCGAGGCTACAACCACTGCAAACTTCCTGGTCGATGACCTGTGCATCCTTCCTCACATGTCCGAGCTTTCATAATCCTGCCGGAATCCCTGTAATACACTATTCCCTTCGACCGTTTCAGCACTCTCCGCTCACTATCAATCGACGTTCCACGAAAGCAGATGAGCTGGGATCATACACTCGAGGGCATCATTCACTCCCTAGCGGACGCGGTCGCCAACAGCCACGAGCTTGAGAGCTTGACCATAATGCACGAGGTTGACAATTCATACGACGCATACCCAACAGACGGAGAATATCCATGCTTCCACCATCTGCTCGCCCAAAAGATCGGGAAGCCTTCGCGACTGAGACGCCTCACACTCCACAACGATGTCCTGCGGCTCGGTGGATACACAGAGCATCTCCGATCCCTCGTCTCTCTTGACATCGAGTTCCCCAGCAAGCGGATTTGTATGATCACTCCTATAACGAGCTCCCGCAAGCTCCGCCCAACAAGTAAGTGGTCGGGATGATGGCAAAGCTCAAGGCGGCAGGAATATTTCCCCCTCAGCTGCGCGCGCCACGGGAGTAGGCGGTCGACGGCTCGCTCATCCTGTACCTCCGAGCGCATCCTAGTCTAGCGCGCTTGTACTTCAGAAACACCCATCTGTTCGTCTCAAAGCACGTCGAAACTTTCGTGGATACGTTCTACAGAGAAGTCCCCAGCCGGCACGCCAGCACATTGACGCATCTCATCATTGAACTCGGACGCTGGGGACGCTGGAGCTTCGGCGCGGATAACGCGAATGCAATCTCGACCTGCACGGAGCCAGTCGAGCTGTGCGTAGCCATCGATGTACCGTGGATTGGCGGCCCGGGGGGGCTAACCAAGAGGGAGCATAAAATCCAGAAGAATACCATCGTGGGTTCTTTTTTGGTAGAAGTTGCGCTCACCTACATCCTTCACGTTCGCAGGTCCTCCGACTCGACACCGCAGCTCAATTACCCCGGCTAACACAACTCACTGTCACGTTGGCACCAGACCCTCCGGGCGCTGCGGGAACCCTGTTATGTCCCGTTGCGGTGCGTGGATTGGAGGTAACTACAATGCTATAGAGCATTATCGCAGCGTGCAAGCTGCGCACCGTGTGCTTGAGGTGCATATCGCGAGGTCTACATATTGCCTCACTCTTTGCGTGAGACGGCGCGGTATCATGCACTTTGTGTTGTAATAGAGGTGGAGAGCGAGGAAGAAGCAGAATGAAATGACAGGGATAAATTATCGGACTCTTTCGCTGCTCAGACTACTCTCGGGGTTTATGGCAATAGTTAAGACACTTCAACAGAACGTCGTGCCTCGCTTTTGAAAGTAGCAGTACAAATTCATTTTCTGTATTTCAGTGAAAATGATTGAACGATGTGGGATAGTTCAACCTTGCGGTCCGGGCGCGGCGAAATATTGCGAGGGTGGACTGGAGCTGATCTGTGCTCGCTCAGAAGATAGTGTGTAGTCCTATGCCGTTTCAAGCCTGCTAGAAAATTGAACCAAATCACGTGTCAAGTATGTTGAAATCCAGACGTGTGGATTTACACAGGTGATCGTGATTCAAACCTCCGGCGATCACTCGATATCCTGGCATCAGACATGCGATAAAAGCACACAAAGACTTGAGAAAGGTGTCAAAGTTGTATATGTGGCACCGCGAACGTTGCTCAAATATGGCGGTCCAAGTGCACTTTTAATAATGCGCTATACACTTTCATGTTTTTCACTTTTGTGCTACTTATATCATGAAACTGACACCTTTGCGCTACTTATCGGAGTTAAAAAAGGACCGAAGTATGTAGCGCGAAAGTGCGATTCTGCGCTACATACATTCATCCGGTTAGATTTCGCGCTACTTTATTGACACTTACAAGCTTTCGGCAATCTCGCAACATATACATAATCACTTTTTTTTTGGCTCCAAGAAATCTTCCGCTAGATATATTTCGAAGATACACGGTAGCTATAAGGCCCTGTTCGGGATCCCCAGCTAGTTAGATGGAGTTCCATCCATTTTCCTACAGCTAAATGGTCACAGATTGTCACACGTCATGGGATAAGGCCCGATGGTCCGATCACTCAAACACCGAGCTCCGCAAATTGTTTTCAGTCAACACCATCGCTCGCCGTTGACAGCAACGAACTCCAATGATCTCACCATCCTCTCTCATTCTGAGAGCAGGGCTTTCTTTAAATGTATACTCTAGTCTATAATACCCGTTCTACACCTATGAATTACTTCAATGACTTCGTCAAACTCTGGGGAACGATGGGGCGGGAGAGGGCGGGAACGGCGGGGTAATGCCGACGAAGTGGCGACGATGCCAAGCGCCGGTACTTCGGAAAGATCCGGCGGACCGGGTCTAGACTTGAGTGACTGATGGTGACTTCCCAATTGAGCCCTGTATGTGGCGTTAGCTGTACACAAGGGGGTCCAAGGATAAGCATTGCCCATATGGGGTTGGGTAGGTAGGTTGGGCCCCGGCCCCCAGGAAAAAAAATTGTATGCACTTTTATTTTGCCCTAATATGAGGCCTAGAACGTTCTTTCGACTTCCCAAGCATACTGACTGCAATTCTGACGGCATATCACTGTCTCAATAGCTTGGTTGGCTGTAAATATGGCCAACATCGACTTTTGAACCGCCTCCCACTCAGGCAGGTCATCATGTGATCCCGAAATGGTCTGGACCAACGCTGAAGTCTTTTCCTTCAACTCGCACCAATTTCGTGGTTCAAACATCGGGATGGACTCCGGCATGCCATCTGAACGTCCCCCAGGGCTCAAAAAAATTCTAGCGGCAAACTTGAGGCTTATATAAGCGAATTCCCACGGTAGGTTGGTAGGTCGAAGCCCGAAAGGCCGTTTCAAAAAAAATTGTAGGTGATATCATATTTTCTTATCTTTGGACCCCCTTGGCTGTACAGGTAATTTTTGGCGGGGCACAGCTCTGAGCTAACTACCTGGGGATCCCGAACAGGGCCTAAAGCTAATGGCTATGATACAGCGCCCATGCTACAGCACGCAGTCCGCCTCTGTGGCCCTCGTGCATGGGTCCTCGCTTGCGAGGCTACGTACGATGCTGTAGCCATTACCGGAAATATATATATAGTGGAAGATTTCTTGGAGCCAAAAAAAATAAAATTGATTATGTATATGTTGCAAGATTGCCGAAAGTTTGTAAGTAGCGCAATCGCAAACCTGTCAATAAAGTAGCGCGAAATCTAACCGGGTGAATGTATGTAGCGCAGAATCGCACTTTTCGCGCTACATACTTCGGTCCTTTTTTAACTCCGATAAGTAGCGCAAAGGTGTCAGTTTCATGATATAAGTAGCGCAAAAGTGAAAAACATGAAAGTGTATAGCGCATTATTAAAAGTGCACTTGGACCGCCATACTCAAAGGACCCCGAACGTTCAAAGTGGGCCGGCGATTAGAGTGTAGGGGATATCCAAACGGGAAACTCGAGGCGCAGTAGTGTAATTCTTGGTTCGGTCACGTACATGCCGTGTGGCAGCCACCGATGGGATAGTCAAAAAACTGCTGGACTTGACGAGCTACTGAATGCAAGGCTCTATCACTTCACCGAGTCAGGTTCGTTTACGATGATCATGCAGGAGTACGTTATCTTTCGTCGTTCAATTCGTTGGCGCTGTTGACGCTGAGATCCGAAGGCGCTGAGGTGGGGTTAGAACACAGACTCAGTTATAAATGGCCTGATAACGATGTGCATATCTAATGGCAAAGACGAATTTCGTTCGAGCCTAAAGACGGACATGTGACGAGGTTTGCAGACGGGCGAGTCGCCATTTTACCTGAGTACTTCTTTGACAACTATTGCCTCACAATAAGACTACGATCGTCGAAGTCAGAAGTCAGGGATTAATCCCTTCTCATGCCCATCACGCTGTCTGAGATGAAAGTAAATATGGCGCGTACATGTTGGGGCGGTGTGCTCCAAGGCTCTCTCCACGGGCAGAGGAGGGCAAGTGCTTGGGAGGGAACAAGCACGGGGTATGCTTTTAAGCTGGGGAGTACGAGACGTAAGCGAAGGGACCTGCGATTCCGTCAAGAGCGGATGCCGATGGGTTTGCTGCGGCCGCTCGCCTGCAACAACAGCACCTGTATCTCATCCAAAGCCAATTTGTTCCGGACCATGGGATTCCCAAATGGATTCGCGATGCACAATGGAAGTACATCGCCGCAACCATCCTAGTAATTCAGTGGAACGTACCCGCGATCTGATTACGAAGCTCATGGGCGAAGGGGACCTCTCCGCCACGGAGCCACACCTGATTGGAGGATTCATCTTGTGGGAATTCCATCCGCTTGGCTCGAATTGCCTGAAAATCTGGACCGGAAGGGATCGTAAATCGAAGTGGCTCGCTTTCTTGCTTCTGGTAGTAACTTCGGATACGACGTGCGTCCGCCGCCCGTCGACCGGAATCAAGGATTTACACACATACTGGATGCACCAGGAAACTCAGTACAGTCAGCCGATCATACGAAATTCCCTGTAAATGAAATCCAGGCCCGCACCGATAGCGGACGCACCGAGGCAGCAATTGAAAACTCATTAACCAGTGCGGGCAGTGCAGTTAATGGAGGAGGATGATTATAAAGATCGAGGAGCATCCCCTCCACAAGTCGATTCGACGCAAAACGCAATGGCACAAGAGAAAATCATCATTCCCGATACCCTGCGTTCCTGGCCATGGCCCCGCCACATTAACCCTCACTATGAGATCTGCAAGCAAGAGTCGTCAGCGTGGTGCGAGTCTTTCAAAGCCTTCGATCCCAAAGCACAGAAGAGCTTCAATCTATGCGACTTCAGTGAGGCAATATCTCCGTCTCTTAAGTTAATGACTTACGCACCGCGGTCAACAGACCTCCTTGCTTCACTGGCGTTCCCGCTGTTGAACAAAGGTCGGGGTTTTTTTTGGTGCGTTAAATGTAAATATAACTCACATACATGACAGAGGGATGCCGAGTGGGATGCGACCTGATGAACCTCTTCTTTGTCATTGACGAGCATACCGACATCGCGGCCACAGACCTTGCGCGCAAGCAAGCAGATATTATTATGGATGCGATGCGGAATCCTCATACCCCGCGTCCGGCAGACGAGTGGATTGGTGGCGAAGTCAGTCGTCAGTGAGTTATAGTCAAGCTTCAAGCGGGTACCGAAAGATCTAACACCCCTACGGGTTCTGGTTGAACGCAATCCAGACAGCGACGCCGTCCTCTCAAGTTCGATTCATTGAGACGTTCCAGTCCTACATGGATGCAGTGGTGCAGCAGGCGGATGACAGGAACTCGCACCGAATTCGTGACATTGAGAGCTACTTCGAGGTGCGCAGGGACACGATCGGGGCGAAGCCGTCCTTTGCGATCTGCGAGATACACATGAAGATCCCAGACGAAATCATGGCGCACCCGGCCGTAGCGAAAATGTCCATCTTGTGCATCGACGCCTTGATCATTGGCAACGATTTATGTTCCTACAACGTCGAGTAAGTCGGTCGTGCTTTTTTGGCAGCCATTACTGACATGGTCATTTAGGCAGTCCAAGGGGGACGATGGCCACAATCTAGTTACGATAGTGATGAATCAGCATCACTTGAACGTGCAACAGGCGATGGACTGGATCTCAGACCTTCACGATAACATTGTCGCCGAATTTCTTGAGACCTGGATGACTGTTCCGACATTTGGCGGTCCGGTCGACCGAGAGATACGTATATATCTCGATGGATTAGGAAACTGGGTTCGAGGGAACGATGCGTGGAGTTTCGAGGTGTGTTATTATTCGGCCTGGAAGACTTGAAGACGCTGACCCAATATCGATCATCAGAGCGAGCGCTATTTCGGAGAAAATGGCCTTGAGGTTCAGCGCACTCGAGAGGTAGATCTGTTACCAAAGACCGTGCCAATCGTGGCCAGCTCGCGCGCACGCCCGCGTGGATTTACGCTTAGAGGAGTTCCGAGTCAGTAGTCTGTCGTCCGTACATTTTTAGAAGTCAGTCGGTATGCGCAATCTACATTTTTGACATCCCTTTCAAATCCCTGAGGAGTTTAATGAATCGCTAACCGGGCCCCGGCTTTTTGACCAATATTCGACTCAAGAGTTCGAGTCGTCGGATCCCAGTTGAGCTTCGGTGAAAAGCATCTTGAGGCTTGACCCATCGATTTTAGTAGAGATTGTTTTTGCTGTAGTCCCAGGCGAGGGCGTCCGCCACCAAACTGGTGGCCACTAGCAAGCGGAGGATGCCGTGTAATTGTCATGTGATCGAAATCAGATCCGGGGACCGGCGATGTCGGTCCGAGATCTCAACTTGTGGTTCAACTTTACTTACTTCGAAGGTAACTATTATGCCCGGTAAGTAGAGATTCTTGGCTGTATAGCGAGGGCATGGTCCTTGATGATAACGGTTACAACTGGGCAGTCCATGTGGTCCGTGAGATCCTGCCCGTCTTACTAAACCATGCCGCAACGTAATGCACTGCGGTGTTTGTGGATTTTCCAGCGATCTCCGAGTCGATATTGCCCACGGATCCTCGCCCTCACCCGTTCGAAGGATCACGAGGCCCGAAAATTGCGGCCTTATCCCGGACTCGGGCGGCGTCGGACGGCAGGGATACTGCTGTGCTCAAACACCTGCAACAACCTCTTTATCTTCCAGGGCCACGCAAAGACTTTCCACTCCCTCAACCATAGCATAGTGAGCCGGAGATCTCCGGTGAGCATCCGCAAAATGAGCTTGAAATGAGCTCTAAAGGTGCTCGAAATAGCCTCCTGTCAACATCCCTATTCACTTCAGCTGCCTAGCTTCGCTTCTATTTGCATTAGCGCTTCGGAATGGACGCCAGAAGGGAGTGCAACACCAAACGCCAGACACTTCTACTGACCTTTGCGTACTTCGGGCGCCAAATCGCCGCGGACCTAGATTAGAAGAGCAACCATGATAAGGTTGAGGTAATTAGGGAGGTGACGAGCACCAGTGAGGGAGGAATATGCTAATAATGATGTGGTGTTTACTCTGCACTGGTCTGACAGGTATTCGCTAAACGAGGCGTTCAACGTGAATAAGATTTCAGGGGAAACCGGTGCGAATATTAAACATTAACAATGAGTTCGAAGCCGGATTTTGGTCGCGTTTATGCAGTGCTTCATCCCCGACGCCTTACAGCTAATCTGAGATGCAAGCAGTGGGCAGGGGCTAGATGGCGAAGCTCATGCCAGTCCTAAAGCGGAGGTTAATCGATCACCATCCTGCCCCCACCTTGGCGGTGGGCGACGTGCTTGTCCTCTATCCGTCCGATGCGGGTCGGTGGGAGATGGATCCGTCGGTCTGCTTAGATGGACCCGCTGCCCTCCGTTCCATGTGGGAGCGGGACATTATTGTGGGGCAGTCTCCGTCTATCAAAGTCCCTTAGTATAGTTCCGATACGGATTGCTCTCACCCCACTGTGATCCGTCTTCCCCAGTCTCGATTCGCACGGATCAGAACTACACGAAGCAGCCCCTGGATGGATGGAACTGGAAAGTACGACGAACATCAAAACATACATCGAGCCCAATAATTCCGTCCTGGATCCCATTTCTCCAGCTGCCCCGGCTTTAAGGAGGGGGCTGTGACGGCGTCTTCCTTGCAGATCCTCAAAAATAATCCACGCGGCGCACAGCGGTGCTATTATCCCATCGCAGTGGTTTTGATCCGTGCCTGGACACATCCCCTCCTCTTCTAACTACTTCAATGGATCATCTGGAACATTAGAACCAGTGGCTATAGCGGCTCTTGACACCGATTGCACTGCAACCTTACTGCCTCCAACGGTTACTTGCCGGCGCTTCTGCGGCGAAGCCTTTCTCTTGTGTCGCATCGGGCAGCCGGTAATTTTGGCTCCCGGAATAGTACGTCTCGGAGTCCACTGCGATGCATCCGAAGCTTGAAATGAACAAGGACCAAGTTCGGCGGTTGGAGGTTAGGTGACAGTGTGTCAATACTCAGCGGGGTTGGTGTTTCGTCCCGGGTATCGGGCTATCCGACCGGCGGAGAAGCCATAGCGCCTGAGCGGGCTGAGCTACAAATGCTGATACCATTCTGAAGAGCAGCACACCCCTCGTTTATCCGGGACCGCAGGAACGCACTCCAACCCATTCCATGTCGCTCACACTACCGATGCATGCACTTTCAACCATGCAGGTCTCTTTTAAAGTCGGGCTTCCCGATGGCAAATTTGCGTTCAACATGGTCTCGGGAAATGATGCAGAAAATCCAAGCGTGCCATTGGAAAGTGGAATGAAGTTGCATCTTCGTGCCGTGGGTGACTCCTCCGGAGTAACCCTCACTCTGTGTGTGTCTCGCGACAACGAGGAGGGACTTGGAAGCCTTGTTGGTACGTTCATGCAGTCGTGTCACAGGATCTCGCCTCATGTCTTGAACATTATTAGACATCAACTCGCAACCTCTTTCACAATTGGGATCAAGAGGTCCACCGTTTGATCACATCATATTTCATCGCGAGCCAGAGCTTAATAATAGCCTGGAATTTCTATCCCACTTTGACGACGACGCGACAGCCGAACTTCTGGATCTCACCCTTGCAACAATTCCAGGGGCGGAGCCTCAGGATAGTCCGTTCAACCTCCCGAACGCACTTGGCAATTTCACTCTGAACGAGTTTCTACTTGATGGCGAGTGCTTGGTTGTCGATTGAACGTGCACCGCTCTAATTCTCTGATTAGCTCTAAGCGTCAATTACAACTGTGATGATAATTCAGATTCTGATATTCCGTATCCGGGTAGGTGAACTTGAGCTAAGGATTGCACGTCTTATTGACAACGACCACAGACGACACCCCAATCATCCATATCGAGGGTCCGGCTTTCGATTCCACACCTTTGGCACAGCCCGCTACGCCGCATCTAGAAATATTCGAACACAACGTGGACGCCCAATATTCCTCGGACGGCTCAAGTGTCCCGCCCTCTCCCACCACGGAGGACATTCCGAGTACAGCACCCAGTACACCTTCCGATATCCCACCATCGCGCCGCGGCTCACCATCGCGACCCCACGCCAAACACCGCTGCCCCGACCCGGTATGCGCTCGGAATTTCACCAGCGACTATACCTTGGCAAAACATATGAAGGCCCACCTGCCCAAGTCGCAGAAGTCATTCCCGTGCACGATGGGTTGCACGATGGACTTCTCGCGGAAGCACGACCGCCTTCGGCACGAGGTGGCGCAGCACGGGAGGATTTGCGAGTCGGAGTGCAAAACCTGCTTGGGATTTTTCTCATCGGAGGCGACTCTCAAAAAACACAAGTGCAAGGCCAGAGCTAGGCCGTAAAAATTCTGTACCTTCTATGAGTTTTGTATCAAATCCACCTGTAACTACCTCCCAGTCTGTGCAATGTACAATAGCTCACCGGAATCACACTCAGCAGGCCTAGGATTGAGAAACAACTTCCACGGTGTCTGGGCGACCAATTGTCAAAATAATGCGATCTCCACCTTGGGTTCACCGAAGGAAGATAGCGGGACCGCTCGGAGGCTCCGATTAACTCTCAGGCCATTTCATTTCCGATTAATATTCGCGTCGAGTCGCGTCGCAGCTTTGTGGGTTACGCGGTCATGTGACCGCAATTCCTCAAAGTTTGAACTTTATTTTCCGAGTTCAGGGCAAGTGCCAATTTAATCGCTGTATATTGGCCGGGGAATGGACACTCGAGGAACATGTATATCACAAATCTCATGTCAATACACTGTCGGGCCTCCAACAATCAACCCCGCCACTCCGCCATACCCATGGACGAGACATACCCAGGAGGACTCGAGGGTTCCGACGGCCCCGTCGCAGGCCAGGGCTTGGTGGAGACGGTAAAACTACCAGTACGGCCAGTACTCTTTGTCGATCGCGTACCCGTGTTTCCCTGTCGCTCCTCTGCCCACGGCGCTTGCTGCGCCTCCTTAAATAGAGCACAGCGCCTAAGGCGGTGAATAAAAGTACTCCGCCCGCTGTAGCTCTGATGATGATCTGAACCGTCTTTGAGAGAGAGTGGGCGCGCGTGGTCGTGGCTGCAGCAGCAGCAGAAGCAGTGGGAGTGGCGGGAGTCGGATCCTCCGCGTCTTGAACAGTGGTATCTGGAGAAGAGGATTCGGGAAATGAATGGATCATATGCGGACAGCTTACATGAACGCGTCGACGGCGACGTACTGCCACCCCGGCACGAACGAGATTGTATTCTGGAGGTTCGTCAGGCCACATACCGCCTGCGCTGAGATCACCTCCGGCCCCCCACCCTCGTTCGGGAGGCCGTAGTCTTCGAGATCGACGAGAACGGACGGAAGAAAGTCGATGGACGCATAGTCTGCGACCTGATAGGCCCAGAGTGGAGCAACAAGGTATATCGCAACAAGGTATATCGCAACGCCTATAAGTCGGAATTTATAAATTTGAATGAGAATTAGAAAGGAAAGGCCCACCTGTAAAAGAGAATGAGGCCACGGCGGAGGTGTTGGTGGTGAGATCCACCGTAGTTCAAGTTGGTGTAGCCTTGGGATACGGACCAACCGGCAGACTAAAATACGGTGGTATCGCTGTCGTCCACTGTAACGTTGTGCGACGCATGGCACACCTTGAAGAAAGAGATGGTCGAAAACAAGACAATGAGTTTAATCATTTGGGGTGCAGAATAAGGCTTGCCGCAGAGTCGGTTTTATAGTTGGCAGCAAGGCAAGCACAACAGGAATAGGAGTCAGTGCACACTGCAGAGAGAAGCAAGATTTCTAGCGTATGTATGAAAAGATAGGGGGAAATCGCATCGATAAACGGGGCGCTGAACCAGGGCTCAGACGCATCGTCTGAACTTGGTTTCTGGCTGTTGATCTTGCTCCGATATGTGCTTGATAACGCTCCACAAGAACTGATATCGCTGTATAGTCTTCATGAATGAGAGTAGGCGAGGCTGTATCATACAGCGCGTCGGGAGTTATCGGAGGCCTGGACTACTTTTGGAGAGTGGCATTTCCGAACTGGGGCACAAGGAGATGGCGCGCCCACAGAAAGCAGTGCGAACTTGTGAGACGGGCCAAGACGGAACACAGAGAGTTGTAGCACTTATTCTTCATGCAGCAAATGCGGCGAGGCATGTTTCGCGTGTATCCATGGAAAATTGGATCACAAAGCGGTTAACTGTTGTTGCACACAAAAGAAAACACAACATGTCACTTCACAAATTTGTCCTGCCCAAATCGCGGCTTAACCTCCGTCTCGAGGAACTCCTCGATCGTCCCAAATCTCACACCGAGCGCCACGAGGTCGGGGTTGGGCACTGGCGTTGCGGTGTAGAAACCGCGGTATTCCGCGTGGGCCGCATACTGCATTATTCACAGGGGTATTTTAGTTAGGTGGGATCGAGGGTTGAGAACGAGCCCACCATCTCATCCATGCGTAGGCTCCCCGTGGGCGGCGCGCTGGTGAAGGTGACCTCGACGCCGAGTGCTTTTTTCTATTGATACAAAGTGTAATTGCAAGTGGGGAGGGAAGGCGTACCTTTAGCGGTCATTGCAGCGAGCTCCGCGTACGGGATTGTGGCGTTGACGATGGGGTACGATTTGCCCGAGATGTGCATCGAGGAGTCGGTGTAGTTCTTAAGCAGGGCAAGAACCGCGGCCGGGACGTCGCGCTCGAACCATGTGAACGCCTCACGGTCGGTTGCCTTGTAGTTCGGAACCGCGACGTCGAAGCCGGTGGCCGTCTTTTTTAGGAGACCGAATCTACATATGACCAGAGTGAATTCGAATTCTGGATACGCAGAATGTGGGCGTACTTCCAGTAGTTCTCGAGAAAGGCGCCGAGGAGGATGGACGCGTTGGCAAGGCCGGATGATTTGAGGTATTCTTCGACGGCTGCTTTTTCTGCGCACCTTATATTTGAGATTTACGGCAATGAAGTCAATGTGTGCGAGACTTACGGTCGCAGTGCAGGACGTTCTTGTATTTGCCGCCCGACATCTTCGTTACATCGGGTAAAGAGCTTTATGTGTCTCAGAGCAGATAGAAAGCAGATAGAAAGCAGCGCGCCTGAAAATGAAGAATTTGACACCGGCCTCCTTCGCCGCATCGACCATGTTTTTACCCTGGGTGATCTCGTTGGGACCCTCGCCTTCGGCGGGGGCAGTCACCTATA
The DNA here is from genome assembly GCA_029204335.1 of Mycena vulgaris. Classification (NCBI taxonomy): domain Eukaryota; kingdom Fungi; phylum Basidiomycota; class Agaricomycetes; order Agaricales; family Mycenaceae; genus Mycena; species Mycena vulgaris. The sequence continues at coordinate 76,833 of JARGYA010000395.1, read as the reverse complement.
TGATATGACCCCATTAACTTGTTGCAAGCCCAGAGAGTAATAGGGGGCGCGCCGCGAAGACGGCCTCGCTGCCGCGCAGAGCGGCCACCAAAGACCCCTTGTCCAGCGAATCGCCTTGAACTACTTCAATGCCTTGCGCTTTCAGCTTTAGTGACACGGAGGAGTCTGGGTTGCGTGCGATCGCGCGCGGGGTGAAGTTTCCGTCTTTGAGGAGGGCGTGCACAATGGCGGAGCCTGCAATTGGTGGGAATCATGACTCGCAGGTCGAGGTGAGTGTACGAGGGCGAACCTTGGAACCCGGTGGCGCCGAAGACAGAGACGATGCGAGGGGCCATTTCAGTGCTAGTGGGATTTGAGGATCTTTGAAAGGAAGACGGAGATGTGAATGGCGAGTTTTGGGGGTTCGTTTCTTTTAAGCCAGTACTGGTGCTCGTGTCATACTAACATATAAGGGGAAAAACGGAAAGGGATCCGAGCCACACATCTGCGATGACACAATAGAGGGTTTTTACCGTGAATGACAGCTACCTGGGGCCAAGGGATGATTCAGCTCATGGCGCAGTGACAACCCTTTTGGCCGTGGATCGCCGGCAAAACGGGACAGGCAAGTCAAGAATGAATAATCTGCACCAGAAATATAGGCAGCCTCTTCCGCCCGGGACCGACGCCGTGGGGAGCTTGTGGTCGAATCGGAGGCGCACGGTGTCTGTGAGAGCGACGGATTTTCCGTTTCACAGCGACAGGACGCGAGCCCCGCTGTATGAGAACGGACGAGAGGGATAAAACCGAGTTTCCGCCAAATTTTCGCACATTAGGAGGATTGGTTGGAGGCCAATCATTTGGGGTCGGGAGAGGTTTTAACTTGTCGCGAGAGAACCAAAGCGAGGCAAGGGAGTGCAGAAACTTGGCTACCCTTGGTGCCTCTTGGTGCCTTTTCAATTTCTCGTCGGCATTGGACCGGCTGGAGCCAAGCTAAAACTATTGACTCGGGTCGAGTCTTCGTCCGCGTAAATCAACGGTGAAGATCAGGAGAGGTTAGGCATGAACGAGGAAAGCGATGAGTCATGACCGAGGATCGAGATCATTGATGTAATGATGCGCCATCAGTACACTCATGATCCTTTGATGCGCCTGCGTCCAAGGTCCAAAACTGCTCCGAGGCAGCTTGCAATTGGGAAGTCGGGAAGAATCGGGATGGGCCAATTTTTTTCTATGAGTAATCATATAGCTCTACGAATACTTTCACAAGTTTAAGGTGAGAACGGAGCCTGTAGAAATCACTCATTCCCGCTACCTTTAGGTACGGGTTCTTATAGGGCGCCCCATCAAACGTGTTTTGGCGGACGATCATCCGCTTGCTTTCTCCCTGCCAAAATGCTGTCGGGCCAGGGACGATGCCGGTGTGTCGCTTGATGGGTGATTACGGAGTCCTTCCGTGTGGTTCGAGCTCAAGCATTAGCGTGCATATTGAACACTGACTCCCTCCAATTCGGGAAGCGAAACCGGGAATTATTCAACAACTTCAAAGCATGCAAACAGCTGAGAATTATGCCGTCCAGTAAGAGCGCCAGTCTTGAGATAAGTTTGTGCGAGAAATGAACGTAGTTGGTAGCGGGCTGTGCCGCTTGTCGGCCCTACCCGCTTTATTTAATTGTCATCGGTGGCGGACCGAGCCTTGCACTTACACAGAGAACAGCGTAGCGCTTGGGCCGCTAAGAAGTTTTTTAACCTTGTGTCCGGTCACCTAGGTAATCACAATGAGACAAAGAAATAAGTACTTTCCTGGAAAGGCAAACGCCGCTTGGGATGGATATTTTCCCGCATCTCTCTTGCGACCGGGAGGCACTTACACCGCCAATTAAACTCCATCGAATGCATATTTTGAACCCGATTTGATGTGGTGGGTGTGAGGCATCCGAATTTTGGTTCAAATACTCTGATTTCTTTACCAATCCTAATTGGAAGGGAGACTCAGAGGAATTAGTGGTCCTGATACTGAACACCAATGTCTCCATCGCCATAGTAGCCTTAGGCATGACGTCTGAAAATTTATGCCTTCATTTCTCTTGCTGTCAATGCAAGACATATGCTCTTTGAAACGCGGAAATTCTTCCTGGTCGATCAAATGGGTCGCCATGATCACCGGATTAGGCAGCGGGCGGTAGTTGTGGTGTGTTTACATGGGTTGCTCTCTGAGATCTCTGATCGTTTCTCCCGCGCGCTTCAGGCTTGATATGTCTTAGCGCCTCGTGCTCTGTGCGGCGGTACATATTTCACATGGCACGCTTAAACTCGAAAAAAGCCGGCGCAGTGCCTGGGTGTCTAATAAGACCGATCAATGTCCCAACCACTAAGGCATCGTCTTCGCCATCACCGGTGTAGAGTCGTAGTGACCTTCGTCACTTAGTAACTTCGCTTAATTGCGCGTAAGTTCGTGACTCTGATGGAAATCCGAGAAAGTTCGTCACATTGACGAGTTTCCGGGAAAGTTCGTGAGATGTGCAAGCCCCACCCAATCAAACCATCAACGCGGCCATCATTTTTCTTCAACGCAAGTCTCTCCAGATGTTTTTATATAGATACCTTGCTAACCCTAACCATTAACCCTAACCACTAACCACTAACCTCTAACCGCTAACCCAAACCCAAACCCAAACCCAAACCCAAACCCCTAACCTCTAACCACTAACCACTAACCCGAACCTAACCGGCCACTCTCGGCAAGTTGATGGCACACATCACTCCATGATGTGCCGAGGAGCGCCGCTTGACAAGCAACTCACGAACTTTGACAGAAACTCGTCAAAATCACGAACTTTCTCGGATTTCCATCAAAGTCACAAACTTGCGCGAAATTAAGCGAAGTTACTAAGTGACGAAAGTGGCGTGGACTCCCGGTGTAAAGTGAGGGCCCTTCGTAAATTGTGACGCTCTTTTCGTTAGCCGCCGCAACAAAAAACATCCACGTTGTCCCATTTGTGAGGGCGCCGGAGAAAAATCCCCGGCCGCTGTTCGAAATTATCAGAAATTATATTTTCGGATTCAGCGAGAAAACGAACGTGTCTTTCAAGAGCGTGAGGCACTGAGCCTCGATCTGAGACCGCCCAGCCTCCATCGTCACAGGGGACTTAGCTTCAAATATCGTGAGGAGGCTCGCGTTATTCCTTGGGGGCATCGGCGCGGCTCTCTTCTTGACGAGGCCTAGAAAAAGACTGTGAGCGCTGCCTCTCTAGGTGCAAGACCAAACATACGATAGGTATGGTCGTCAACGACGACCAAGGCGTAATCCAAGGGCCCGTGAAAATCAAGGGCTTGACCCTCCTCTCCTACAGGTACGCGGGAGATGTTCCACTCGGGAACAATCATAATGTGGTCATCGGGCGCTGTGTCCCGTGCTCCCGTCTCAGAGGCGATGGTGAGTGGCGCATGTTCTTGGAGTTTTTGCGCTGCGTGGATGGCCGGGACGAGGGAACCGTCGATTAGCATTCGGCACCCAGCCTCAACCTGCGGGTCTTCCTCGTCAGTAAGCGCCCTCGTTCCCACAGAAATAGGACCAACCCGAGGCCAGACGACGTCCACCACCTGCTCTCTATACTGTGAAAAGCTCGCAAGGGCCTCTTTACCCTGTGCAACGAGGGCCGGCACTGCATTGGCCTTGAACTTGAGCGTCCCCAGCTCTCGCAGCGGCTTAAGGTGCCGCTCCTCCACCGACGCAAACCCTAAGACCTGCGGTCGATTAGCACCGAAGGAGACCTCTGAACAGGACTGGGAAGACCAGACGGTACATTCCGCTGGGGTCTTTATCGTCGCCAGCAGAGAATCGGTGAGTAGCTCACGCTCGACTCCTAGAAGATTCGCTAGCGTCTTCAAATCGAAGTTTTCGGCGAGGAAGTGGGGGGGGGCGGTGGCGTCGATCCCCTGCGTTTTACGCTTTTTGGTGGGCGGTGCGGCCGAGGTCTCGGTCGGGGTCGAGGGGAAGGGTTCCGTGGTTGCTCGGGAGCTAATGGTCGACATAGGCGTAGTAGTGGCAATTGGGAGGCTTGTGAGAGACAGGGGGCGGTAGTTGTGGTGTGTTTGCAAATTCTTCGGGGAATTTCCTTCTTTTGCTCCGGTCGATCAAATGAGTCGCCATGATAACCGGATTAGGCAGCGGGCGGTAGTTGTGATGTGTTTGCATGTGTTGCTATCTGAGGTCTCTGATCAACTTGTCCTCGTTTCTCCCGCACGCTTCAGGCTTGATATGTGTTAGCCCTTGTCTGTTCCCTCCTTCTTCCCGGATGCTCTGTGCGGCGCCAGCTAGTCTAGATGACCACCCGCCGGCCTCCTTTGACGCAGAGACTTCGCCCTTCTTCCCAGGTCTACATTGGCGCCGACTCGGCATATTCAAGTTACCTCTCCAGCCCCCCAGATCTCCCGGACCTCCCAGAGCCTCCCAGTCCGGGCTCCAGCAGCAGCACCAGTACCTCCGGCTTACCCTCTCCTCCCGCGACCAACTCGACGGGCAGCGGGAGCACTGGTGACCCAGCCAGCATCGCCGTACGCGGCGGGCTGAATATGCTCAACGGCTCCAACATCAAGACCTTCCACGCTGCTTTTCACTCTTCTGCACCGGAGCACCACGACGACGATGAGCACGACGACTATGATGACAACGATGACGGCGAGGACAACACCGCCCGCCTTGATCAGCGCAGGCACAGCGCGAGCGAGAACGTGTTGGCGCTGCAGCGGGTAAAAAGCCTCACGCAACGAAACAAAATGGTGCGCGTTATTTGTTTTCTGCACACTGGAATCGTCTCTGACCTTGCTCGATTTGTTTTTTCTTTCATTTATCCTGTTGTGGCGTTTACGTTCGCTCCGACCGATGACACACATCCGCATTCTGCATCTAAATTGACGATTACGACTCTCTCGACGTATATGCCTCAATATTTGGGCACATATATCCACCTTTTTCGCGCATACATCCACCTTCTTCGGTGTCTTTGGAACGCCTGTGGCGCTTCTGGCAATTCCATCTACGATCCGATGCTTCCCACTCACTCCCTACGCCCACCCTCCGTGCTCACCCATGCATTTGCCTCGCGCATCCTTGGTCTTGTGGTTAACCCCACTATGCACATCGTCGCCGGATTGTTCTTTCCTGCCCCACCTTGGCATACCGATGCACTTCTGGTGCATCCATCTACGATCCGATGCTTTCACCGGCTATGCCCACCGGCGAATCCGCGCGTCCTCGCCTTTAACGCATTGGTCCTGAATATTTCTCGGGGACTTCGTGTCTTTCCGGTCATTCACCGCCATTACGCCACCGTACTCCCAATCATCACGCTCACTCCGCCACTCCAATTGGCGTTATCCTGACGCCTCCAACAACCTTGTTATACTTTCCGGGACTTTCGGATACTTTTACCTTCTTGTGCAACACCCGCTTTTCACCCCCAGGCACTCGACAAACTCTCCTCTTTCTCCCGGCTTAGCTCCCCGTCACCCACCACCCGGCCCCCGAGCACTACCCGCTCGCCCCATCCCCCTGCCCCTTCCATTCTCTCCTCCGGCTCCAAATCTAACTCTGCCTCGTCCCACTCCTCTTCCTCCCACTCCAGCACCAGCAACGTCCGTCCCTCGATTCGCCGCTCCCGCACGGAAGACCACCAATCCGGCTCCGAGACCGAGCGCGACGACCTGCCCACCTCCACGGGCCGCCCGACGACGCCGCTCCCCCCCACGCGCCAGCGCCTCGTCTCCGCGCCCGTGTCGCCGCAGAAGCACCTCACCCTCACTGCGGCCTCCACGTCCTCAGGCTCGGGCTCGAGCACGCGCTCCCCGCGCCGCTCGCGGGTTTCGAATCTGTCGTTGAGCAGCCGCACGGGGGACGACGACGGGGGGCCGAGCTCGCCGGAGGACATCACGCGCGCGGCGCTTGCGGCGGTGGCGTCCGCGCGGCGCAGCCCCTCGGGCGGGGGCACTGGCACCGCGCGGTATACGGGGACGCGCATGAGCCCCACGTCGACGGGATCAGGGAAGCGGCGACAGCCTCTTCCGCGAGAGTGGGGTGCAGGTAGTGATGGCCGGGTCAGTGCCTTTTCAATTATTATTGACAGGTTACTGATACTTTGTTGTTTGTAGTTCTCCGCGGAGCCCCCGACGTCGCCGCCGCATCACCAGACGTCGCCGAATAAGCGGCACTCGCTCGCGGGGTCAACGGCGTCGTCGTCGACGCATTCGCGCGGGCACACGCACTCGAACTCGACGTCGTCGACGTCGACGATTGGGTCAACGGCGGGGGGGCGCGAGCGGGCCTCGACAGTGCGCGAGCTGGCGAGGCGGCACCAGACGCGGTGGCTCAGCGAGGACATGGGGAGTAACGGCGCGGGCGGGAGCACCGCCAGCGCAAGCACCGCCGGCGCAAGCGCGGCGGAGCGCGAGCGGCGGCAGAGCTTGCGCGCAGGCAGTGCGGAAAGCGCGCTGGGTGCGGGGCGGAGCCTCGTCGGCGAGGGCCTGCGTGCCGCGGGGCTCGCCCGCGGCGGGGACGTGTTCTCACAGTCTGAGCGGGAGCGGACGCCGGCAAGGGTGGAGTGGGCGGAGGGCACAAGGAGCCGGAGCCAGAGCCGGCTGGGGCATGGGCGCGCGGCGACGTCAATGGCGGATTATACGTCGGCGCGGCGGCAGGACGAGTACGCGTACGACCGGCGGGAGGATGAAGGCGAGGAGGGCGAGCCGCGGACGGCGCCGCCGCTGCGGGCATACCGGAGCAGCGCGCATGTGCTCGACGCGGGGCGCGCGGGGAGCGCGCTGGGGCGGTATCGCGGGGTGTCGGTGGAGAGGGAGCGGGAGGGGGAGCGCTACGCGCCGAGCCCGACCCCGTTTGGGAGCGTGCAGCGAAGGCATGGGAGTGGGGGAGCGGGACCGCAGGAGCACACGAAGCTGATGGGGGAGAGCCTCGCGATGTTCGAGGCACACCTTGCGCGCGTCGCGGGAGGTGGGGGCGCGGCGGACCTCGCAAGGAGCGCACAGGCGCTCGTCGGCACGGCAGAGCGGCTGAATGCGATCCTCCGTGCGGGGACGGGGCGCGCACTGGAGGAGCAGATCGACGCGGAGGTTAGTGGGGTGGACAGCGGGGCGGCGGCGGAGCTGGCGGAGGTGTGGCGGCGGGTTGGGGGGGAGTATAGGGAGGGGTTACGGGTGAGCGACGAGCTTGTGCGGGGCGTGACGGGCTTTTTGCTTGGCGTTGGAAGGGTTGTGCGGGACTTTGGGGAGGGGCGCGGGTCGGATGAAGGGCGGGGGAGCGCGAGTCCTGAGACGGGGCGGGATGGAAGGAGGAGTGCCGAGTCGCGGCGGAGCTGGGAGGCGAAGGACGATCGGCGGGCCACGCTTGGCGGGCGGGAGAGCGCGCTTGGGGTGCGGCCGTCGAGTGTGCTGAATATGCGGCACGAGGCGCCACCGCCGAGCGCGCCCCGCAATGTTACGCCCTCGTCGCGCAGGCTTCTAACGCCGCGGGAACAGCGTGAGCTCAACGCCACCGGCGGGATAGTCGCGTCGGATTCGCAAGAGACAGTACAGCCCACGCCGACGCCTGCTTCGCGCAAACCACATCAAGGAACACTGGACCGCAGTCGCACCCTTCCACCCATTGCGATCCCGAAACCACTCCCCTCACTTCCTTCCGAATCCGCCTCCACCCTCCGCCGGAACCAGACCACCGGCGACAGGCCCGCGGGCAACTCCCAGCAGCGGCGGCGTACCCTGACTAGCTCCACCGTGCGCGCCGGCGGCGGCTCCGGCCTTCTTCCCTCCATGACCACACCTACCACCGCCCTGACACCCCACACTGTATCCAACTCGCCCGCCGAGCGGGGCGACGCCCGCATGGCGTTCCCGTCCTTGCCGCGCAACGACTCGGACAAGTCCATCCCCACCCGCTCGCGGAACAACACCGTCACGTTCTCGCGGCCGTCGACCGTCGCGCTCGCGGGCCTCCAGATGCAGCACGAGCGCGAGCGGCAGCGGACCATCTCGGGCTCGCATGCGCTCGAGGGTGCGCCGGCTGTGGGGCCGTCCGGCGCTGAGGCGGAGAAGGACGCGCGGAAGCGCTCGGTTGCGGCGCGCGACCGCCCGCGGATGTCGTTGGATGGCGGCGTCGAGTCGATTGGCCAGGGCCACGCTGCCGATCGGAGCGCCGCGGCCGGCTTGTCGATAAACCCGGCGTTGCCCCAGAAGCGGGAGCGGCGGAGGACAGTCACCGATATCTGGCCGCCCTCTGGGTCGTGATAACTCTTCCCTCCGATTCCAGGCTTCTCGCTCTTATTTTTGTGATTCGCGTGAGTCCACCGTCCTTTCTCCGCGCGACGTGACACGTTCTGATCCGTTCTCAGGTTAGATAGTGTTTCTTCCTTGTCGTGTTTTTATTACGCATCGCGCGCGGGTGGCCCACCCGAACGACATGTTCTCCTGAACTGTTCATACTTTCCCTTCGCTGTCTATAATTCCCTTGGTGCCCATCGATCGTGTACAAACTGCTCCCTCTGTCTCTGTCTTACCTGTCTGTTTTTTTATCTTGATATCTCTCTACGTCGCACGTACGTACGTTTTCTCTGGGGTTTTACGAATAGTAGTAGAGCTAGCACAGGCTGCTCTGCGATCAACTCCCAAGTAGTATACGGCTTGATGATTCGCTATACGCCTAGCTATAAAATAATGACATGCCCTCATCATGCACGCATCCAACTCTCGATTTATCATGGCACAAAATGTTCTTGAGCGTCATTTGGAGGCAATAAGTTCATTCCTCTAAGGACGATGTAAAGAGGAACAACAACCCTGCTAACAGACTGACAACCCCTGTAGCAAATCGTGATCTAATGGACCGTCGGGGCGGAGACACGAAAGATGCACGGTACTGATAACGGGGAGCGGGGGGGTCTAGATACAATTCAGGAGGTAACGGGTTACAAAGAGAATAAACATACGACTCGATCTGAGGCCGAGGAACGTGAGGGCCCTTTTAAATATAGCTCGTATTATGCGCAGGGGAAGACTCGGGACAAAGAAAATGAGAGCAGAGACGAAGAGGGTCGTCTGGCGGTGGTTTCTGACTGTTCGTGGGTGGAATCGGTTGCTGGCGGCCAATTTTTTAAAAAACTTACAATATCGCAAGGCTTCGGGGTCTGCTTCCGCAAGCCAGCCAGTGACCCTTGGGAGTTGGTCACCGTGATTAGGGTTTTGAGCCAGGTCCTCAGACAATTTTGAAAGGACAGTGGAGGCATTAGAAAGCCAGCGCGCGATCGCTGAGGTGGGAAGGATCGTATATGTTTTATTTGGAGGCATAGGAAGGAGGTACAGACCGTCGCCTGCGGTCGAAGGCCACCAAGAGACGGCGGATGATGACATAGCATCGCCGCTCCAAATGGAGATCAACCAATTTTCAGTGTCGGAGAGCCAGCGGGTAATTGCTGCATAGGCTTCAGCGAAGGGATCGTCGGAGTCTGAGCCCGACTGTCACCACTGTGTTCGCCGCTGCCGCCGAAAGATTTCGATATCCTTTGCAGTGCTGAATATTAATGAGTCGGATGAGTTCCGAGGTGAGGGCGCAGCGCGGCGGTCACCGACTGACTAGACTGTTGCGAAATCGACAGTGTAATGGGCAAGTAGGACATGAGAAAGGTGGAAGCGGATAACAAGGAACTTGCGATGTGGCGGCTTAAGTAGGCGCTTCTGTGCGCTTCGACGTGCGATTTCGTAATCGGTCCGATTCTCTTAAATTAGAGCAGTGGACAGGAGGAGGGGGAGGAGGATTGCCTGTGCGGTCCCAAATTGAAACAACAGGTAGCCGCCGTATTACGTAAATGTGACGTCTACACCTACGCTACGGACGCCAAAGGATTATCTTTCTGGACTATTCGCGAGGAGAAACGTTCTGAAGTCGAAAAGCAAAAGCAGTAAGAATCGAGTAAGAACATGATACGTATATATACCCAAGTGTCAAGAAAAGACTGACTGGGAAGTCTCAAATGGAAAGAGCTTTCCAGGTTACGAGAACTTGAAGCGTACCAGAGAATATTGCAGGAGTCCCATAACCATCTTACCAATTCATGAGATGAGTTGTACTGTCTCTAGGCAAACGGCAAACACGGCTCGTTCCTTGTTGGAGTCGCTCGACTCGCTCCGGCGACTCGGAATAGTCTCCCTAAGGCAAAGTAGATAAATTCCTTCAAACTTCGTGCCTCATAAGGCTCCAACCGTTTTTGTTTTCAAACGTTTATAAACGTTTGTAAACGGATTAATAATCCTTTTAGTTTACGGGCCGTGTTAAACGTTTTGCAAACAGTTTACAAACGGATTAAACGGTAATATTTGCAGGCATTTTCAACTGACTACATCAGCAAACCCGGGATTTTGCCGTAGTGCCGTAGTGCCGGTAGTAGCCGGGCTGATTACATAGTGCTGCGTAGTGCTCTGTAGTGGTGTGTAGTAGCCGCTAACTGTGTAGTGGCGGGCTCACTACATAGTACTCTGGAGTGGCTGGGCCACCATGTAGTACTTTTTAACCTGGTGCCTCTAGTAGTCCTTGGTAGTAGCCCGGTGCGACTGCGTAGGGATTCGGCGTCAACTAAGTAACCCTAACCCTATACAAATTGGGACATCTGTACGATTTTAGCGCCAACCGCCAATTCTGAACTGACAACGAGTCTGTGGACGATAAAAATGAAGGAGTGAGCGCTCCAGGGCAGGCCAAACGGACTTCGTCAGTTGTACGGGGTTTCCATGAACCTTCTGTATTTTTTTGCCGCGGACATACATTCAAGGATAAGTACATGATCTGGCTTAACTACGGTCGCGGTCCTTCACTAATGTACAAAACCCTCATCTCGCAGCCCCATGTACGTCGTAAAAATAACCGCCACGCGGCGCAACCCGGGAGAGGCCCGTTGCAAGCGCGAGCGGATGCTGATTATTGGGCGCGGCGGACATGCGTTATAGCACAGTTGGTGGCGAGTCCGGAAGTTCCCGGGAGTAAAGAGGGAGAGGGTGTCGATGAAGGGCGAGTTGAAGAGGGCGGCGTTGGCGGCGGGGCGCTCGGGCGGCGAGAAGTAGGTTACGGGCCTAACCGCCGCCGGACGATCGCGAGCGCAGCGGGGAGACAGCTTGCACAGCCACATCGCAACGTCCTTGGGGCCGGTGCGCTCCCCGCCTTGGTCGTTGCCTAGCGGGCGAGGGGGCTAAACCGGATGACGCGCACGCAGGGTGATCGCGTCCTCGGGCTCGAGCGATAGCGATGTCAGCTTCTTAAAGCCGGGGATCGTCGGCGCAACGTCGGTGGGTGGGGGTGGTGGGAGGTTGGCGGTGTTCTCCAGCGGCGCAGGGGACTCTGAGGTCTCCTTCTCTTTCTCCTTGTCTTTTGACTTGGCGGCGGTGACGATCGTGCGCCCTGAGAGCGATTCGATCTCATGGAACACGCCCTCGTGCCGGAACGTTGGCTTGTACAGCGCCGGGACCTTAGCGAGGAGGAGGTCGACAAACTGCAGCGCACCGATGACGAGAGTGCGGTGGTCCTTCGACGACAGGATTGATCATGCGAAGCTGGCGACGGGAACGAACTAGTGGTGGGGGAAATGTGAGCAATATGTGGAAATCAATATAATACTTGAACCCACCGTCAAGACCCGCTTGAGGCCATCTGCGTTGAGGAAACTGACCGCCTTTAGCAGACCTGTGAGAGTCTTCACGCGGACAGGTGTTATGACGCTCGCAGAATACACGTCGATGAGAATAGGAACCATCAACGGCATGAACCGCCCCACAACAGCGGGCTTGGAGCGCAACAACTTGAAGCGATCCGGCACCGAGGCGCCTCCCGCCCCTCTTCCTGCTCCGCAACGGTTGTCTCTCCCGAGGCAGTGTCATCAGGGGTGGCAGCCGCCGGAGTCAAGGAAGGCCCTGCAGCTGTTGCACATGCGATAAGCATGGCCGCGGCAAGCGTCGCGTGCGTGGCCTGCCGTGCCGCCGCCCGCTCCGCCTTCGCCTTTACCTTGACCATCCGCCCCAGCGACTTCTCCGTGTACCCCTTGTGGTCGAACACGCCGTCTAAATCAATTAGACTCATCAGCATATACATCTCAAACAAGTAATGGCTGACTGACCCTTAGGTAGCGGCAACATGAGCTCAGAATGAGGCTCAGCATCTCCTCGACCTGGTCTTTCGAGCGGTGCGCAAGGCTCTCCATGATGGTCATATTCGCAAGGCCACCGCCGAGCCCTTGGCCGCCGTTCGCGTCGCCCTGCTCCGTTGCGGCGTCGGCCGCTGCGGGCGGTAGGATGCCCGTCAGGATCTGGTAGAGCATGTCGACAATGTCACCCTCGAGTAGGGCGAGCGTGATCTTAGGGCTCGCGCGCGCGGCAGTTGCCAGCGCACGCACAAGGAGAGTGTACGTGTTGGCGGCGACGAGGGCACACCGGCAGGGAGGAGCAGCTGGTTGACTGCGCGAATGAGGTCAGTGTCGACCAGCACCTCAAAGTTCTCGACCGATGCGCGGTGGTACGAATCGATCACGCAGATAACGCAGAGGCGATGCGAACTCAACGAGCCGCTGGTCTGAGTAGGCGAGGCAGTTCCGAACCATGAGATCTCGAGGATTAAGTTGGGGATAGCAGGCCACGACAGCTGTGCTTCTCCTGGTTATGGTACCCTTCTCCTCCAGACCAACAGCGCAGCGAGGAGGAGAGGAGAAGGAGCATGGGCGCCGGTTGGCGAATTCGACGGACTTAAGAGAATTACTGGAAACAAATGACACGTGACGATGGAACGTGATGGAACAATCCAAATATTTGTTCGTGGTTCCTTTTCTTTTCTTTCGTCTCCACACCGTCTGGTGCGCCGTCGCCAAATGGAACTCACCTCTCAACCTCGCATCTCGCAGCAACGTACTACCGCGCCGCCTCGCGCACCTCTGGCCCGACCACTAGTATAATGTTTATCTGCGCGTGGCACGCAAGGGGCTGTTGCTGATTGTGTATGTGTCTCCTCTTTATGAGGGCTGGCTGGGTCCTTGCCCATTTCTCCTCTTATCGATAGCTCTTTCCTCTGCTCTCTCCAGAACTTTTTCGTCATTGTTTCTTGTTGACGGCTAGTAAGTGGTCCCTTGCGTGGATGTGCATTGCTAATTTGAATTCTCTCCACCGAACTTTCTACATCTCTCACGACGGGAGTGGCAGTACAGCGACGACATCGACATCGAGCAGGTGCGTTTCATAGCTCGTATTTATCTATCTACCACTCACCGCCGCTATTCACCTCAGAGTATCGCTGCGCACTGCCTACCTGTCTTCACCGGCGTCACCCTCTGCATCTCAGGCATCACCAACATCATCCGCCGCGCACAGATCAACAAACTGATTCCCGGGGGCGGCGGCACATATGTCAAGGCCCTCGAGCGGCCCGTGCGCGTAACCCATCTCCTGTGCTTCGGCGAGGACTAGACGGACAAGATGCGCTACGTGGACAATTTCAACCGCACAGGCGAGGCGGACCCGCCCATCCAGCTCGTCTGGGATTGTTTGGAATTCGGTGGTTCGTGCTTTCCTTTTGCGAACCGTGCGTGCGACGCTGACACAGCAACAGGGAGATTCAATGAGGCGCGGTACCAAGTGCAGCTCCCCTGGCTGGAGCGCAGGGGTGCGTCCCTCCCACATCCCGCTTTCAATCTCACTGATGAATTGCTTCCGCGCACAGCCATGGAGGCACATTCTCCTCACAACGCAAACGCAAACTCACAATTACCGCATCCAAGGGCACCACCCGCGACCACATACGAAGACGATGACGACGGGGACGAGTTCGCGCCCGTCAAGCAGCACCTCCCAGACGTGACGCTCCAGCTGTGGGGCAATCTCCTCAAGGCGCGCGGGTACGAGGTCGCGAGCGGGGGTGTCATGCTGAGCCCGGGCAAGGCGCGCCAGATGGCGGTGCAGGAGCGCGCGGCGGCCGGCGACGAGCTGCCCGAGGGCGGCAGCAGGAGCGTCCTCTCAAGCTTCCGCCGCGCCAATTCCTATGTCGCGCCGCGCATGTTGCGCGAACCGAGCAGCGCGGGCGCGGGGCCGAGCCGGCTGCCATTTGGACACAGCGGGAGTGTGAATGGCAATAGCACGGCAAACGGCGCGGGTACCTCGTCTTCGCATGCCAAGCGCCTTGGGGAGGGAGATGCTACACAGACCACGGACGATGCAGCCACCGCACCCGCACCCAACGCAGCCCCTGCCGACGAGCCGTCGACCGTCTTCGCTGGGTTTAAGTTCCTCCTCCGCGGGGAGACGGACACGGCACCAGTGCGCGGCGCCATCGAGGGCGTGGGGGGTACTGTTATCGACGAGCGGGGCACGAAGCTCGACGTCGACTAAGTCATCGTGCGACTTGTGAGGTTCGTTCTCCCGCCCGCTCCTTCCCCTCGCTTTCACTGAGTATTATTTCGCAGCGGCAGCGCCCTCTACCTTGCGGAGCCGTCCTCAGTGGCGTGCGCGCGATATCGCACGGAGTGCTGGCTCGAGTGTTGCCTCTTCGCCGACTATCTGTGCGCGCCGAGCACGCATGTCAGCTTCGTGCCCTTGGGCGTGAGCCTACCCGTTCCTGGTGCGTATCTGTTCGTCTTCATTCAGCCTCTATTGACGCATTGCAGGTGCCGACCGCATAACACTCAGCTTCTCGGGCCTCGACACATCCGAGGCGTGCTGGGTGCGCCGGCTGCTCAAGGCGCTTGGTGCGTCATTTAGTTAATCAATCTCTACGTACAACACACACTGATGGTCTCTATCACACGCCGGGATCACCCTCGCGCCCGCGTTCTCGCGACACACGACGCACCTGCTCTGCTCCGGCGGGACAGGCGCCAAGTACGTGCGCGGGCGGCAGTGGGGCGTGCCCGTCGTCGACATGGGGTGGCTCGCCGCGATGGCGCAGCACGGCGCTGTCCCCGACATGCAGGCGTTCCTGGTCCTCCCCAGTGACGCCACAGGCGAAGCGGAATTGGACGTACCGGCAGAGGGCCGCAAGGGAAAGGTGAAGGAGAAGGCGGAGATGATGCAGGATATAACAAACAGCTACGGTACGTCCCGCGAGTCGCGTCGCGTCCGTGTCCGTGCGCGGGGGCTCACAAGCCCACAGACAGCCAGGACTCGCAGCCAAAGCAGGAGGTGTTCTTCCTCCCGCCGCCGCCACTTGCACGCCCGTCGTTTGGGAACCCGGGCCCCGCTGGGGTTCCCGCCGCCCACAGGCACCCCGGGGAAGCGCGGTGCGGTGCCGATGCCTTCGACGCCCAGCCCGCTAAAGCGGCGCCAGTCGACGGGCACGCCGTCGCGCTTGCGACCCACAACGCCCCTCGCGCTGATCGCCCACGCTGTGCCCATGCCGATGCAGAGTAGCAGCAGTAGCAGCAGCGCACACCCCGGGCCCTGCTCCGGCACGGGCGCGAGCGCGGTGCGGTGTGCAGCGACGTTCAGCGCAGCCTTGCGCGTCACATCCTCGTTGCCCGCGCGCGTGCCGTCCTCGGCCTCGCCGTCGTCCCTCCACCGAGGGGTGAGCGTCTCGCTGCCGAAGATCTCCGACGAGCGCACGAAGGCGCTGCAGGAGAGCATCACGTCGTTGCTCGGGAAGCTGCCGGCAGTGCCCGAGGACGACGCACCAGCGTTGGGGCGCGCGGGGAAGCGCGATATTGCAGTCGTTAACAGTGCGTGGCAGCCATCCGGTGCGTCCAGCCCCCTTCGCATTCTTGCATACACTCTCTCACGCGCTGCATGAGGGCGCATTCTCCGCGCGGAACTTACGAAGGCAACGGCGCGAGCGCGAGGAGGCTCGTCCTCGTGGTTTTGGTTTCGTCGTATTACGGGTTGCGACGGGTGAGTTCTCCATTGGTTGCCGGACTTTCTAACCGGTATATGTGTCGCCAAATTTGTTAGCGACGAAACTCGTTAGGTCGTTCATGTAGTAATAGTAGAAATGCAATCCCATTTGTCTTGGCTTTTATGAATGTGTTGAACACAAGAAATTTGAAAGATTCTATCATTATAAGGTGCTACAGGCCACTACAGGCTCACTACGGAGCACTACACAGCACTACGCAGTGACCCTAACCCTACGGAGTGATGCACGTGACCACTACACGGCACTACACAGCAAGGGGGTCCACTACACAGCACTACGCAGTGCTACACAGAGGGTACCCCCCACTACGGCACTACAGCACTGCACAGCACTGCCGTAGTGCTACACAGCGCTGCCCAGCAACCCCCGGGTTTGCTGATGTATGTACATTGATTCACTGTTCAGTTTCACTCAGAAACTATGTACCTATGCCTGAGAATTCAATTTGAACACAAATCCAAGCTGGTTCTGTGCCGCACATGGCCTCACGCTCGGTTCGATAGCAACTCCGGTCATCTCTGACTTCGGTTTCCCGAAGGCAGTACATCCACAGTGAGAGAGCCCGCTGATCTGTGCAGGCCAACATGCTGCTGAACTTATGCGTGGAATTCGCAAACGGTGAGGGACCCCCAGTTTCTTCATTGAAGTCAGAACTGCGGTCTTCCGCACCCAATAAATATATCTTGTTAAATATTTGTTTTTAAACAGTTTACAAACGTTTGTAAACGTTTTGGATTTTTTAACCGTTTAGTTTACGGGCCTTTGTAAACGAAAACTAAAAGGTTGGAGCCTTAGTGCCTCAGGATAAGTATCATTGATCTGACTATCTCGGGACACGAAATTTAACCCCAGCGACGACTACCTCTAGGAGACTAGCTCGGAGTTGTATCTTGGTCGTATCACTGGCAGTGATACGAAGGCTTGAAGTCTGCCGTCCAGAGGATGTAAACGAGGCGGTGTCGATTAATTCAGAATTTTTAGGTAACACTTTGAGTCAGAAAAACAAAGCTCCTGGTACCTCACGGTGATACGCTTTGAATGCGCTTTGGGAGTGTGAGTCAGTCAGTTGGTGGCCCTGGCTGTGTCACATTCTGTCACTTCCATTGTGCGACTCACGTGTTGTGTGACACTCGCGTTTGTCTTAACAGGCCACCGTTAGACCACCCCCCGTGCTATTTATGTAAGGCTTCCATTTCGCGTAAGTCTCTCCCTTCAGATCTCAGAAATGTCTCGCTCATTTGCCTCTGCGCCATCTTACCTTCAGGCATCCTCCACTCCACCAAAGCCAAAAGCTGGCCCCCTTCTCAATAAACCGACTCCCCATCGGACGAAACTCGCCAGTTTACCCATTAAACCGCCCCTGGTTCACAAATTTACGGATCCTATGCTGTCCGCAGAGTTGGACGGAGCCAAACTCCAGAATGTGCCGGATCTTGTCGAACACATGTTCCCCGACAGCTGCCTGCCTTTGCCACCCGACCAACTCCTTGCCGCTCTCTCCTCCCCGAGCGAGGACGCATCAGCCCCTCTCTACATTGGCTCACAGTGGGTCGGGTGTCCCGATCTCTCGACACCCTCCAAAGCCGGGGACGTCGAGCAGGCATTGGCGGAATTTTTCCAGACGGTTACCGAGCGGAGTGGCGCGATTTTTTCCGAAGCTGGGAAACGATTGCCAGCCAAACCACGGCGATGGACCGCGAAATTTGCCACCGCACCCGTTCCTGGCGCTCCGAACGTACGGTTTCCTGACCTCCTCTGTGTCGACGGCAAAAGTTGTGGATGGGCCGACATACTCATCCACGGCGAACTCAAATCAAGCCCCGCCCTAAAATCAGAATCCATTACTCAACTTGTGAACGGCGCTTACCTCGCGTTCTCAGCCCAAGACGATCGTCGATTCTTCATCTCCCTTTCCATCATCGCCCACAAAGTCCACCTCGTCATCTTCGACCGCTCGGGGATGACGATGTCAAAACCATTCGATATCCACCAGGATCCACTCGTCTTCCTTCGCGTGCTGACTGCCCTCACTTTCTGCGAGGATCGCGCTCGCCTGGGATATGACACGAGCATTATCACTGAGGCCGATGAACGCCGCTTCATCGAAGTGGCGGGCCGCTCGTACGAGCTGGTGAAGACACTTTTCGTCAGCGACGTTATTCGCGGGAGAGGCACCGTTTGTTGGCACGCGCGCTGCGACGGCCAAGACTATGTGATCAAAGACGTCTGGGCGGATACTTCCCGTCCTCATACCGAAGTCGAGATCCTGCGGAAGGCCGAGGAGGCGCACGTCTCCGGTGTCCCTACCGTCGTCGCCGACGCTATCGTCCAAATCGACGGCATTGATGACAGCACCGAGAACATTCGTTCCACCATCACGAAGGCCACGAAAAGCCTGTTTCAGGCATATTCCAAGCTCGAGAAACGCGTTCACCGCCGAATCGTCCTCACCCCTTATTGTCTACCATTGACGTCCTTCAGCTCCCGAAAAGAGCTGGTTTCACTCCTGATTGACACGGTGACCGGTACGTCCTTCAGTCTTCGCCCTGAACTCGTCTTACTCTCCCTTTCAGCACACCGAGATCTCGTCAACGCCAAAATCTTACACCGGGACATCAGTCTCAACAATATAATGGCCATTCCCTCGAACCGCGACGGTACTATTTCGCCAGTGGCGACCGCTAGTGGTTTATCATCCCCCCCTCTCACTCCGACTACTTCCGCCTGCCTGGCTCCTCGTCGAGGCATTTTAATCGATATGGACTATGCACTAGTATTGGATAGTGTGGCTGGACGCACTCCGTCCGTTGGTCATCGCACGGTACGTGAATATCTCTGTTGGGGTCGACCATGAGCCGAGGCACGACCTTGAATCATTCCTCTACGTCCTCATCTGGATATGCTGGCATTACGCGGGGCCGGGCGATGTAGAACGCCAGAACTTTGATATTCACAACGACGAGGACTTGAGCCAGTGGGTTACAGGCAAGTATAAGGCCATTGGGCGGGCCAAGCGCGATCTGATGGGCCACACGAAGGATTGGGAACGCATCATTCTCGCGAACTTTGCGCCGTACTTCGAACCGCTCAAACCCTGCGTTACGGCCTGGCGGCAGCTGTACAAGGATAACAACCTCACGCACGACTCCGTCATCGCGGTCCTCACGAATGCCCTCCCCGGGCTGGAGCTGGAGATTTGGTCTCGTCACGACGACCCGGCTGGGTACGGCGTCGGATCGAAGCGCAAGCTCCCTCAGATCGAGGAAGAGGGCGACGAGAACGGGGACGATGAAGCTGTCCAAGATGACGAACTCGAGCCTGCGGAAGACTCTACGTCGCATCCCGACCAGCCGATGCGTGAAAGGAATTACAACAGCGCGCCGCCAACGGTCCGCGGGAAGAGGGTGATTGACCAGATGCGACCCAAATGGAAACGCCAAAGTCGTCGGAGATGCCGGAGGAGTAGACTTTGCTATCGTTGTGTACCGAATTCGTTTTCCTGCCTTCAATTGTGCCTGCAAGCCATTTTATTCTGTATTTCATGTGCGGAAACATCGCCTCGGACAGCAAGTCCGATGGAGCGTTGAGTCGTGCTAATCGGGACATTGTTTGCTCATATTTTTATTACTTCTCTCTCTAACCAATCTCTAACCACCGAATACTACCCAATGGCGTTCGTGGCGGACCTTCACAGACGCATTGAGGAGATCTCCTTGACTATAGAACGGCAAAAGGAGATACTCCGGGACCTCGAAAATAAGAGAAGCGATCTCCAGAGCGATCTCAATAACATTCGCGACCCGATGGCACGATTGCCCTTGTAAATATCATCCGACATACTCATGTGCTGCACCCCCCACGACTACATCCCCAATCCCCATCCGAATGTCGCCCCCATGCTCTTAATGAGGCTATGCCGTGCATGGAGTAAAATCGCCATTTCCACTCCCTTGCTTTGGGCCGCTATCAGCGTCGAATATCGAGGTCATAGCTTCACGGAGCTGATGGACCTTTGGTTCTCTCGCGCAAGCAGCCTGCCATTGTCCATTGCTCTACACGAATATCTATATTTAGGCGTACGGGGCCCGCTCCGCCAACATGGAAACTGCATCCACTAGAGCTGTACCTCCGGAGTGGATATGAACTCACCGTGATAACGATGCAGCTTCCCTCTTTTAACGACATTGGTTATCGGTCAAGGTCATGACGAGGACGATGACGAAGAATCCACGGGGTACTCCCGCGATGGATTTGAGTGCGTTGGCATGTTACGTGCCGCTCCAGTTCTTGTTGATTGTATGATACATCGGCTCCTTCACAGGGGTTCCGTCGTGGATAGCGAGTCAGATCGGTTAACACATTCCAATCTCAAAAAATTACGACTAGACACCCTCATTCTGCGATCTCTCACTCTGCCTGCCCTGGAAAGCCTGGTCATCTGGGACTTGATAATGCCTCACGATGAATTCTTTGCCTTTCTCACTCTGTCCTCCCCCCCGCTGAACTGGTTGAAGCTGGAAATTCCGAGAGACGCTAGTTGGTCGGCCAGTATGGTGAAAGGGGTGTTCAGGCATTATCCCTCGTCTGGCCGACCTCCATCTCTCGATCTCTCTTGTGGACTCATTTCTGGAAATCCTGGTCACCGCATCTCCTCCATACCTTCTCCCCCACCTCCGCAATCTCACAATTAATAACGACAATATTACTCGCACGCTCACTCGTTCGCAATACGAAAAGCTCATCATCGTACTCTCCGCTCGGCATGCATCTCGCCAGTCGCCGATGCAAACCCTCCGGCTTGATTGGCAGTGGATCTGTATGGACGAGCCCGATGCTGATATCATCGTGGCGTTTCGACAACTTGTAGCAGATGGGATGGAAATGCACATCGGCGAGGCAACAAACCTTATCTGAGGCAAGCCTGCCCTGTACTTTCTTTGTCTCTATATTTGACATTCATTATCCGCAGCTTTTGGCCTTTCGAGTCGTAGACCATTTTTCTTTCCGCATTGCCCAGGATATCAATACTAGCGGTCAATCAGCGAGAGGATCATCGGAGCGCCTGGCACACCATAGTGCAAAGTGGTAACGGAGGTGCAGACAGTGTATATTCAATTTTTTTAGGGCGCAAATGTACATGTAATTATGGATCCAAAAGACGCGCGCGATCCGTCATCGCAGACCGTGGCGCAGATACATATGTACTGTATGAGATTTCCGGCCAGAAGAACAGAATTATCCAGGTTGAAAGGAATGACGATCAGAGAGCCATCGCAGGCGGGTGCGCCTTGCAGTACAAAAATTGAGACCGAGGCCCTGAACGATGTTGCTGGAAATCGAAGCTTGAGACCGTAGACAATAGCAGCGTAGGGTCTGCAACTCGCGCATGCCGGGGATAGTGAACCCGAGCTGCTGGAATACTGCGACGTACGGTGGCAATGGGACATCAGAGGGAGTGATAAGTAGCGAGAAAGCGGGAGACACACCAGACATTGTTCTCGACCCATAGCCATCCTTCTACCAGTCTTCGGATTCCATTAAGACGACCGTCCGTCGCGTGTGGGTGCCCAAACGCCAAGCATTGTCGATTCCCACGTACGTCTTCTTCACCTTGGAATATTTGAGGCCGTGCGACGAGCACTGCTTGCTGTCTCCTGCATGGTGGCGAGGGTTTTCTCTGAAATGGTAGAGGGGATGGAACGAAAGGAACCGTGGACGTGTGTGGACGGGTGGGTCATCAAAGTTTGGATCCAATGTTTACGCTCACAATAAATAACTCCTCCTGCTCCCACAACAGGCAATTCGCGAGGGGACGCAGCAGGGCTTGCGTCGGCGGTGCGCTCAGCGTCTCCGAAAGTCTACGGACACCCTTGGCCTCAGAGGGACCCCCCGTGGCAGCAGGTAGGCCGAGATGTCGTTCGGATAATGCACATCTCATTCCAGACCCAGCAGCACCATGCGGTACGGGGGGCGGCTACGGCGCTCAACAGATTGAGGTAAACTACCATCGGACACATCCTGGTGCTCATGGACGGCCGTTATCCACCACATCTGCGTCGGGAGCACAATTGGGCCTCAGCGCACGGAACGTTTTGGCGACTAACTCACCTTGCTGACGCACTACATATCTTCGGGGCACACCTCTTATCCTCCTTCGACAGGAAATACGTGGATTCAGTCGACGACGAGGTGGCAACGAGGAATTGATGGGAATCTGTATGGCCGTCGACAACTTGCTCAGGAGCGAAGCAAGAGGAGGCTGGACGGAAGGTGCGCTCTACAGTTCTTCCAGGCCCAGTGATACTCAGCTCCGATGGTGAGCAGCTCTGGTAGGGTCTGAATTTCATTCCCATAGTAATCTGGCTTTGTGGTGGCCTGTTGAAGGAAACAGGCGTGCACTAAAGCCAGAGATGACTATGGGGATGAGAACCCGGACCCAAGAAGTAGCGGCCTGAAGCCATCGGCGTTGGGATTGCAGGAGCGGAGGATGAGCTGTGGGCGACAGGGAGCTACCGCGCTCTTCCTCTTATCTGAGATGACGGCGGCCAAACGGAGGCAGGTGACGCACTGTGGAAACCCGGCAAGGGCCTTCCATATCCCTGTTGTTCGCCATTGAATTGATCTCCAACAGCGTCATGAGGCACCAATTATCGACCACCAGAAGACTCCCTAGGTGAAGCCGTTGACTTGGAACGGCCTAGGACCCCAGAAAGCGTTGTTCTTGCAGTCCACCTTGCGAGAGTTCGAGGGCAGATGGTATGTAAACATAAAGACGGAGTGGTCTGCGCAAAATCGTTTCTTGTTTGGTGTATGATCTGCAAGTCTCTCATGAAATAATACGCAGCTCTCCAAAAAACCAGTCGGAATCTCTCCGTCCTCCAGGCTATTCCTGGCCGCCAGCATTTAGTGTGTGCAAGTCATTTTTGGTCGTCCTTTCCCCGCCCTTTCGCTTCAAGTCTCACGGCACTCTATCGCATTCCACATGCCAGTCCCTGAAACGTGTCAGTCCATCGGATATTCGGGCTAGCACCCTCATTTCGTTACCGTATGTGGCAAGTATACCTCTTACCACGCTTCAGCTGACTTGCAATACCCGATTCCGCCCGCAGAACGAGCAAGAATGACGTTTATACCACTGGAATCACCACCAAAAATATCTGCCTGGCGCTAGCCTCCCGCCCTTGGCCCGATTGGATGGGTTAAAGCTCTGGAGAGAGGGCCGTTTCCGTTCATGGTGCGGTTCGGATATGTGTCCAGGTGCGTCCATGAAATTCTACGTCGCAAACGCAAGTCTTACCGAAGTCCTACTATCTCGGAGTCAGTTTACATCCGAGATACGGGCCATTGTTCCGTAACCTTCGTGCACGGCTTCGCTCCCGGAACTTGTCCTGTGTCTGCCTCATCTTCCATCAGTCCTTCTCCATATGACTGACCAATTCTCGAGGATTAGCCTGATATGCGTTAGTCAGAGTCGGAGATCTTGATAAACCGATCTCGGCTTCCGAGAAAAAGTAGGCTTCAAGCTCCCGCTCGTTGCAGTCATGCGATTACCGGGTATCATATTGGACTGTGAAGCCCACCGAAGGAATCTTTCCTTGTGTCGCACATGCGACGTGCCCATTTTGCTCCGAAGACGCTCGGATTCCAGGATTATTTCCATCGGATATTTTCTTGGTCGCGATAATACTGCGTGTATACGTTTCCCCCGCCCACTGCGTAGTGCGGAGTCAGAAATTATAATTCACGTTGGCACAACTGCAATGCAAAATACGATGAGGCAGAAATAAAATTCGCTCTACAGAAGAATAACACTATTCTATCCATCCAACGTCTCCGCCAACCTCAAGCGCTTTGCTGGCTGGTGCTTCATCTTGTGAAGCAATTTAATGCGCCCGTTGAATGGCGGTGCGCTATGGAAGCACTGGTCAGGCTTCGGCGGCTCGTCGGGATCCGGCGCCGCATTTTCAAGCTCGTTGACGCCGTCGCCGTCGTCCCCTTCATCATCTCCGAGGGTCTCCCGCTTACGGTCCGCTCTGACGGTGTATCCACCCGGATCGTCGTGGCGAGACCATATTTCCATCTCCAGCCCGGGGAGGGCACTCTTGAGGACCTCGAGGACGGAGTTGTGAGTTACTTTGTCGTTCCATGGCAAGGCCAAAACAGAGGGAGCGAGCAGCTCTTAATCCGGGCGCTAAATTGGCTAGGATACTGTGCTCCAAAGTATAGTCCGCTTAGAGGCGCTCACGCAACGCCGAAACGGCGATTAACTCGTCGGTCATCCCATGAATAAATAATAAACAAGATTGGATGTCCCTCAACTACAGTTTCTCAAGATTGGGTACTATACAAGATCGCGGATACCTCGCAGAGGTATGTCGAGCCTACCCTGTGGTGTTAAATCAGCGTTCGCAACGAGGGAGGGTAAGGAAGGAAGCATAGGCGTCACAGTGAGGCGGGATGACAGCACTTGCATAAAAAAACTCAGAGAAAGAAGGAAACACTCACTACAGGCCGTCGACATCATTATCTTCTCCTCCCGTCAACCCCTCTCTGCTCCGTCAAAGGGGCTTTGAGCTGCTTCCAGGGCTGCTATCTGTTCGCGCAGTGCGCGCACGACATCGGCCTCCGCTTCCTTAGACCGTAACTAGTTGCCAGGTTGTGAGCGCATACAAGTAGGTTATAGCACAAGTACGCACGAGCTCAACCTGGCCTCGGAGCTTAGATCTAACGGCGTCGAAGGCGGCGACGACCACCTGGAAGTCGGCAGAATACCGGTTCAGGAAGGTTAGGATGGCAGGGAGCGCTTGATTATAGTAGTCCGGGCCCTTTTCCGATTTAGCGTCAAATTCCGTCTCGAGGGCGTTGTAAACGGCTAAGCTGTAAAATATACAGCAGTGATTGGTGAGGCTGTACGTCCGATATTCATTGCTAACAAGCCTAGCCAAAGCTAGGATTTCTCCAAAATTCGGTGCCCGATGAGGGAAAGTAAGCGTTTTAGCAACCCCGTGACGGCGGGGACTAAGTTCCGCCTCCGATTTCTCCGTCGAGATGATGAGAGTATCCGCTGCCTCCGTAGAGATGCTTGCCGTCGATCCTGACGATGATGCCGATGACGAGGGACTTCCACCGGCCTTGGCGAGCCTCTCCAACAGTAACGTGATTGTTTTGTTGTGGAAGGCAGGGTGTTGCATCTGCGAATGCCTCTCCACTATCCGTGTCTGTGGCGTGTCTGTAGGTATCTGTACGGTCTGTCACAGACTAGGGAAGTCTGTGGCAGACCGTACAGACACGAATAGACCAGGTCCAGTTTCCAGATGTGGAGGTGGAAGCTTAGGAGGCCATGTACCGAGGGGATCTGGTAGCGGATAAAGGTGACGGATACCACCGTCGCTTCGTAGGCAAGGTGGGCTATCTCATAGCTTTCCGCTAGTAATCTTTTGTCAATATACCGTTGCACCGCAAGTTCAGCAAATGAGGGGAAATCGAGTCCCGCAGGGCTTCATGAATAGTGGTGGTGGTGGTGGCGGGCATGGTAAAGAACTTGTTGATGCGTCGCCCCAGACGGGCGAACACGCCGTGTCCGGAACCTGTTCGCCCGGTGGGTGGCTGACCGTCAGGCTGCATCGTGGGGAGCCTGAGTAAGACAAGAGTGGAAGCACAATGATTACAAACGGCCCCTTTGAACTCGATCAAACTTCACGCCATATCAATGTGCAAGGTGCAGTCTCGAACGTTGGAGTGTACACATGTTATTTGCATCAAAATTAAGACCCACTTCTGCAACGACGAGTGGTTGTATAATTCGAATATTCTGGCGTTCGATATTGGCCGGTCCTGCGTAACGCCAACAGATCCGTATAAGGACATGCATAAAGGATTCAAGGTCGTGTTCGGACTTGTGCTCATTCCACTTGGTTCCCCGTAGATCAGGACCTCCACCGCCATAAAGGGAAGGGTACCCTGCAAACCGTTAAGCCGACAATCGCGGTCAAAGTACAAAGAATGGGGTACGGTTCGATGGCCAATGGACGAGGTCTCAGAAACACCATCCCATACCATTGCGTGGCCAAAATCGATCAGGCAGCCTCGTCGGAGAGCCGAAAAAATCTATCTAAGCCTGTTCGGTTTCTCCAATAGTTGGAGGCTCTCGAAAGGTCAGGACATCCCACCCTAATGTGAGCTGGTGTAGAGAGGGGCGGCTGAGTTGTCGCTCGAGGGCGATGAAAGGGTAGCAAGGATGTCGCAGGATGGCAAGGGCAGACAGCCGTCAGGAGGCGCGGCACACCCTCGAATTTCGCACCGTCTGGCATAAGCATTTCAGGCTTCGGATGATTTCTTGATTGAGCAGTATCCGTCGATGTCGGGATTGATATTCGGAGCAGGGGCGCGAAAAGAAAGGTAAAGCAAGGCTCGAGGAACAGTGGCAATGACAAACGCGTTGTAAGTTGTGTCACAGTAGACGTGACACTGAGTGTGACATATGTGACGCGACAGTTCCTCCGTCTACTATATAGAACACGCAGTCGCTGAACAACTGTAGAATCTGTAGCTTATGCTGAAGCAGGATCTCCCACTAATCCTAGTTGTGGCTGCCTCCATCAGGCCGTGATGGCAGCGGCCGCGTCTGTCCTGCGCTCGCTCTCCTTCCCCCGTCCTCGCCTTCGTTACCGCCTTCATCTTCCACCAAGGGAGACTCTTCTCTCTCCTTACTGTTCTCCTCTAATTTTTCGTCATCACTGTCGACCCCTTCGGCTCCATCGGGCGCGAGCCCTCCGTCTCCATCGGGCGCAGAAGTAGAGTCCTTCGTCCCTTTAGAATTATCTCGCTCCGGTTGGTTCCAAGGGAACTCATCCAACATGCGGTCCTGTGGAATGCAAACCAGCTCGAATGTACACGGCAGGGAATCTCCGCACACGTGCTTGACCAAAATATCGTTTTCGCGTACTCCGCCAAAAATAGTGTGACGCCCAAGCCAGTCGAGCCGAAGCATCGCTCGATCCAGCTTGTCGCCCGGGACACCATCTGCGTGGGAACGATTGTGGCGGTACGCGCGGACGAGGGCGTCTTTCTGGATTCGCGGGAGCGCTTGGTACTCCCCCTGCGTGACGAACCGAGCCATATCGCGGGCAATGTAATCGACAAGGTCGCCGCACGTCACGCCGACATCGGGGTCTCTTGCGGGGACGCTGATCACCCAGGGGAATGCCTCCGAAACGAGGCGGATGCAGGTAACGCGGGGGAAAGTAACGGGCTCATGGCGCCCATTCCCCCACGGCATATGCACGGGATCGCCTGAGCGCGAACACTTGTTGGAGGGAAAGAGCATGTTCCACACCAGCTGCGTTCGCGCGCCAGGTGCAGTCGGAGGCTGCAGGAGTGGGTTCAGGCGCAACGTAATGTGCAAGGCACGGATTTGGAGCGGATCGAGCACCGGCCCATCTACATTGAAATTAGAGAAGGACACGGGACACGAGAAGAGCTTATACTCACAGTGGGGTCCCGCTTCGAAAGGGTCGACCTGGGCGGCGACTGGCGTGCTCGCGCGCGGTATCGGTTGCTCTGTTCCCGTCGGCAGGGGGCCCGGCAGCTCGCCAGGCGATTGCGGAGGCTGCTCACGCAACTCCTCCTCGGAACCATAGACTGAGCTAGGAGGATCCGCGGTGAACATGACGTGAGGAGACGGCTTCTGGGCGTTTTCCGAATGCAGCGAGCCGGGTATCACACGAGGGGAATCCATCCCTGGCGGGCGAGGTGGATCCATCCACGGTGTGCCATGAGGAGGCGCGCCCATCCACGGTTCATAAGGTGGGATCCATGGTGATTCAGGGGCGGGTGGACCCGGCCATGGTGCTCCGGGAGGTGGGGGCATCCACGGCGCTCCAGGAGGAGGCGGGGCCATCCAGGGCGTTCCCGGATGAAGTGGGTCCATCCATATCGTTCCCGGAGGAGGTGGGCCCATCCATATCGTTCCCGGAGGTGGGCCCATCCCCGGGACGCCCCACGGGGCGCCAGGAGGTGGAGGCGGAGGCGGATAACCTCCACCCCACCCGAGCGCATACGGCTGCGGCGCGGGCGCACTAACACTCTGCTGAGCTTTGTAAGCTCCCGAAGTCTCTTCCTCCGTCGCCCACCCGTGCACCGTCCGCATCCACTCCTGATCCAACGCCTCGCCGTATCGGTACAGTGTCCGCACGATCAATACGAAGTATACGAGGGCAAGGGAGAAAACGACGGTGAGGCCGATGCGGAGGCCGAGTACGGTGCGGGGAGACACCGCAAAGTTGATGGCGCTCTCGTCGGATCCGCTCAGCCATATGAAGGACATTATGCATGTTAGGAACATTATAATCGACCTGTCGCGGACGTTAACCGGCGACGCAAGGACGTGAACTTTATAAACTCACCAAGCTAGCCACGTGGCGGGCTGAAGACAGTGAAACGAAAGTCAGTAACGGACTCCGAAGACAGTGCTAGGGGGCTTACCATTGCAAGAAACACCCATACGTTCCACCAAATACTCGTCGTGCCCTTCTGCGCTTCCTGCAAAAAGTTAAGACCCCGGTCTCGATACAGTAAGGATGACGCCTACATTCGCGAAGCTGCTCGCCTTGTGCATCTTGCGCATGGTCCCGAACCGGATGATGTACATGCATCCGTACAGCAGGCTCATGAGCGCGCATATGAGCGAGCACAGCGCCGATGTACGGATTATCGGATGCGCGGCCGCCTCGATCTGAAGCATCGTGAGAATGGCCCTGTCGGAGAGATGTATATGAATGGGAGTAAGGGCGGGGACGAGGAGTGCTTACGACAGCAGCAAGACGGATATGATATTAAGCGTCTTCCACTCGCGCATGAGCGAATCGATGAAGCCCTCCCACGACGAGCGAAAGTTGAGCAAGCTTCGCGGGAGCTGCTCCCGATCTTGATGGGCGAGGAACATGTGCGCCCCTTTGGCCAGTTCTTTGGAGTTCCACTCGTCAAGCGCCATGCGCTTGATCTCGGGCAGGCTGAACTGCGCGTCCTCAAATATGCGGGCTACGCGCGAGAAGTAAAGGGATGGGATGCGGAGAAGGAAATGGAGGTAGAGCTGCCGTGCGAACGAGTCGAGAAGGACGGAGGATGCGACGAGTGTTACGGTCTGGAGAATGAGAAGCCAGTTCGACGCATTCGCTGTGTTCGATGTAACAGGGGCGGGTAAGCCGCTGGCTGATCCTGGGAAGGCGGAGAGGTTGCTGTATGGCACAAAATTCTCTAACGGAGGTATCACAGGCACAAAATCATCCCAATCAAGCTTCTGTTGGCTGAACCCGGGGGGGACGAAGTTAATACCATATCCTGGGCCGCCGGGCAGAGGAGGCATTGTCGATGGGATGCCAGGATTCTCGAATGAGGGATCGTCCACGAACCCGTCAGGCGCGGAATCATCTGACGCCCAGTCAAGCGCGGACTCAGGAAACGCAGGCAGCCCTGCTAGAGATGATAGTTGCGAGGAGGCATCTGCTGCAGGAGCAGGTGGCGGAGAATCTGTCGAATAGGGCGCGCATGAATGAATACTCGGTTCCTGCGACAGGAGTTGTGGGATCGAGGCCAAGGGAGACAAATGGGGGGAAGTAGGCGACAGATGGAGACCAAGCCCCCCAGTGCCGGATTCAGCTTCCAGGGGGGACGTCCCGCTTGAAGAGCTTCTTCCTGAAGCGGGACTCTAATTTCCATGCTGTGGGCCAAACCATGGGACGGAGTACGACATCCCGCCCGCGCGCGGAGGTCCAAACGGGACGGGGTATGACATCCTCCCCGCTTCTCCATTGGCAGCGGCATCTCCCGCTGCAGTGGAAGGTTGTGCGAAAATGAGTTGCTGACTCCTCCACGGGGAAAGACGACCGCTGTCGTCGCTACCAGCGGGAGGAAAGAATGGGATGACGGGAGCAGGCACTGGAACCGGTTGAAAAGCCAGTCTTGGGAAAGCTGGCTGGTACCATTGTTGAGGTGCTGCCTCTTGCCCGCCAATTGACCAAAAAGGTAGCGTAGGAGTCGGGCCATGTGGTGCCTGTGTTGGTTTGGAGGTCACACCGCCCGAGGCAGCTGCTGGACGCGTAGGACGACCCCATCGACGTGATGAATTCCCCCAAGGATTGACAGCAACGAATCGCGGTTCTTTAACTGGCTGCGACTGCGTCAGCAGTGGCGGGTATTGGTCCGCCGATCCCTGAGGCCTTAGTGACTGCTGGGGACGGGGATGCACATAATAGCTGGGTTCCAATCGAGCATTTGCGGGCCAGGACTGTGGCTGTGAGTGCTGGGGATATGTGGAGTTGGGCTCAGCCCAGGGATTTGCGGGCCAGGGCTGCGACGTGGACGCGTGCGGGTGTTGAGGAGGCGGGTACGAGCTAGATCTGGGCCGCACTCGAGTATTCGCAGGCCACGGCCGCGACGTCGACGGCTGTGGGTTATCCTGAGTCTGGGTGTTCTTTGCGCCAATCCGTGTAGTCCATGGTGCAGTATGCTTGAAGATAGTCAATTAGTTGAACCCTAGACTTATAGGCACATACTTTGAGAAGAAGTCGGCGCTTAACAATGCATCGCAATAACAGCTTTGGGCGTTAATGATTAACGCCATCGGAGATCTGTCAAAAAACGATATGGATCCGCTCCCTCCGGGTAAGCACCGGGAGGCTCCTCCAGATCTTGTTGTTCATCCTGGCGGCTTTGCAGTGTAGCAGGCGGCAGCAAAGTTCCGCTGACAAGGCTGAATCGGCTTGAGTGGCTGTGCGTTGGGTTCCGGTCACATGACCTCTCCGACTTTCGCCGTTCAGTTCAACTTATGAAGTTCAACAACGTTTGACAACGTTGAATCGATTAAGCATTCAGCGAGGGTCCGTTTCTGCGCAACAGGTCGGTTCATTTCATTTCTAATCCCAAAAATCTCAAACACAGGGTGAACCTCGCTCATTATCAACTCAAATTTCGCCGAGTCTCAAGCCGACAAAGACATTTACAATCCATCCTCGGAGGTGTCGTTGTTGAGCCTTGTCTAGCCCTGTTATATGAGGCTGTTGAATAATATTGATCGCATGTTAGACCGATATAAAAAGTCACCTTCCACATCAGTCAGCGGGCTCGGCCTCGCCCCGGACACTAACGGGAAGGCTATCGTAATCCCTTTAGGTCCGCTGACGAACTAGAGGGTAAATCTATCACTGCTGCCGTGCCTATCTAGCAGCGAGCTATATTAACAGCTCAACTCACGATGTCTTGCTAACTGTCCACCTTACAACCCAGTTCCCCATCCCAAATGGCCCCCTCAGTCCTGATCATTGGTGGCAGCGGCGCCGTAGGCCGCCCACTTGTCGACGAATTCTTGAAGCAGAAGTCCAAGTTCCAGCGCATTGCCGTGCTGGCCGATCCCGCGAAGGTGTCGAGGCTTCGCGGACGCACAGGCAAAGGGCGCCGAAGTCGTCGTGGGCTTCCTTTCTGGACGCAAAATCCTACACAGGTACGTTTCAAATAAACCTCGGGGAAAAAAAAACCAACC
The DNA here is from genome assembly GCA_029204335.1 of Mycena vulgaris. Classification (NCBI taxonomy): domain Eukaryota; kingdom Fungi; phylum Basidiomycota; class Agaricomycetes; order Agaricales; family Mycenaceae; genus Mycena; species Mycena vulgaris. The sequence continues at coordinate 45,388 of JARGYA010000395.1, read as the reverse complement.
AGATAATCAGGATTCGATGTTGTCGTATCGCTTGCGGGAAACGCCGCCATGCGGCTCCAGCCCGGGATGATTGAAGCAGCCATCGCCGGCGGCGTGCGCCATTTCTACCCCTCAGAGTACGGCGGTGATATCTCCGTCGGCGACTTCTGGAAGAATAGGTACTTCCGAGACAAGGTGGTGACCCGCGACCATCTCGCGGCCAAGGCTAAAGAACACCCGGACTTCCAGCTATACGCTGCTGATGACTGGTCCATTCACCGAATACGCTGTGTCTTCGTTCAACGGGATCGACTTCGAGAAGCACACGGTCGAGCCATACGGGAAGCCTGGAGCGGAGCTCTCTGTTACTGCGATGGCCGAGTACGTTCCCACTGCGCTGCATCAACTCCCTGCTGAAATGTTTTTCAGTGTTATGAGATACATCGTTGAATCGATCCTCATCCCATTCGACTCCAGTAAAAACGTCCGAGAACTCCGTGTCCCGGGTGAAGCGCACACCACCTGGGAGAAACTCATGGAGTATCTCGGCGAGGTCCAGGGTGTCGAATATAAAATCGCATATCTCGACCCACGGGAGGCGGCTTTGAAACAAGAGGAAGCGCGGAAGGGCGGTAACGAGGACGAGGAGGTGTTTTGGGCTGGGAAATCGGTGATGCTCAACGGATCCGGCCTCATTCCAGAACCACTGGACAAGGGGAAGTTCTCCTTCACGCCGGAGACTGCTAAAGAAACGATCCAGCGTTTGTTTGGGAAAAAATAAAGACTTGGCGTTGGTGTACTAGTATCCTCAAGGTGTATTTCATGTAGCGACAAGTCAAATTTGATGAGCGCGCATAAGTAAATTGGGTTGGCATTGCCGGACTGTTAAGATATACAGGGCTGGAAAGTCGACTCGAATACACGAATTACACAATTTCCACTATGATTTTCCCACTGAAAAAAGTCAACAAGGTTCGATCATAACCAGCGAACCATCATTCTCACCTGTTGTTATTCGCCTCCATCTCCCGATGCGCTTCTTGGATCTCCGTCCACGGATACACCTGTAAATATTTGTTACTTGTTCAAAGGTACAGTGGAACATACAAACCTTGTGAATGCTGGTCTTGATTGGGCCAGAGCCTTCATCCCCGGTGATGAGGTGGAGAAACTGTTTCTCGAACCTGGCTGCTTTCAATAAACGCGGAAAGGGTCGAAATCAACTCACCGAGAGATCAAATCCGCCTGGTAGGCTGCCGGCTGCGAGCGGAGACTCGAGCCTTGTATGTGGAGCCGCTTCTTGATAAGTGGCATCAGGTCGACGGACGCGACGGTTGCGCCGCTCACTACCCCCACGAGCGTCATCCGACCATCGACAGCCAAAGACGAAATATTTTTGTCCCAGTGGCTTTGCCCGCTGCCATGAAAATATTTCGAATCAGATTATTGGCGAGGCAATACATTGACTTACACCAGATCAATGATCACCTCCACGCCCTTGCCCTCGGTGGCCTGTTTAATGGTTTCCGAAAAGTCGGCGGTCCTGTAGTTCACCACGTGGGTAGCACCGTTGGTCATAGCGAGAACCATGTCGAGTTTCTCGGTGTTCGACGCGGTCCCGGTGACCGTGCGGCTGTTCAACAAGTAGTGATTTTCGATTCATGCAGACGCGACTCGATAACGTACGCGCCGTGGAAGCGGGCGAGCTGTATCGCAGCCAATCCGACGCCGGAGGCTGCAGCATGAATGAGCACATTTTCTCCAGTTTAAGGTCACTGCAGAGGAAGAGGGTCTGGAACGCTGGTGTTGAACGTGAGTACAAAGTAGCGCCAGAAATTTTGTTACAGTCGAGCTTACCAGTAAGGAAGTTCTCCGGGATACTGGCGGCTTGTGCCCAGGAGAGGTGTGCTGGCTTGCGCATTAGGTGGCTCTCCAAAACAGGGAGATATTCCGCGTAGGCTCCCCTGCGAACGCCGTCGGTTAAATTGCTAGCCGTGGGGGGTCGTTTGAATTACCCCGCCGGTGAGACCCAGAACCTCGTCGCCAACCTTCCACTGCGTTACATTCGCACCGACCGCGGCTACGTTCCCAGAGAACTCGACACCAAGAATAGGATGACGATCCCGGAGGAGGAGGGTAACGTCCCCTGCCGCTGCAAGATGTCCAACCGGTTGAGTCCAAAGGCTTTGATCTAAGTTTTCAATCAGAACCAGTCTATGAATGAGTGTCATCAGCTTACTTTAACAAGAACCTCGTGTGGCTGCGGGGAAGGTGTGGTGGTATCGCCGATGTGCAAGCTCGACGCGTCTCCCACTTCGTTTTCGATGAGAACAGCGCGCATGTCTTCGGGGTTGTGATATCACCAGGTCGATGAAGGCAGACTTTATAGGGAAATCGCACTGCTCCACACGGTCGCCGTGCCCTACCGCGTCGAAAACATTATCGCGGTGATCCGACTCGGCCCGAGATACGTAATTTCCGAGTCATTTCGTTTTTTGCGCGAACAAGAAAGCAAAACCAGTTTCTGGCTAAAATGAGCCAGCTCCGTGAACATATCCTCTGTGATCTTCGAAGTGGAACCCTTGAAAGCGGGGCCATTGAGATTTACTGTAAAATTAGAGTAAATAATATTTGGCAAGGCAATGGCAAGGTGCAAGTAACGCAAGTTGCACCGCGCAACCCATGATGGCAGCGAAAGAAAGGGTGCGGATCTTTATAAGAGACCTCAAGTCTACCGATGAGTACTCAGGCCCCTGCAGGCTGCCAGCTACAGACCCGAGGGGATTCGAAGGTCGAAACGGCCTGAGATATCTGAGTTATAGAAAACAAAAGTATTTTCGTTCCTCGATTTCGGCTCGCTGCAAGTCGGACGAGCACAAGACGAACTCGGAGCACCGAAAATCAAGCGCTGGCCCGGAGGGCCCGGCGTGGCAGGAATGTCACGTCACTCGAGCTCAATCACGCATCACACTTCTTGACCTATTCCTCTTCTCACTTCCATGTGGTGCTCTCGAGTCTACCAGTTTGCAGGCTATTGGACGCAAAATTCAATAGAATTCGCCTATTATAACTCTCGGGCGCAAATCTTACTCGATCTCCCGCGCCATTTCGCCGGTGTGGAGTCGACTTGGCATTGGTTCCAAAGTTAATCCAAACTGCCAGTGGTTCTGCGTCTACCTTCGCTGCAATTTGAACTCGTCAATTTATTCCCCAAGTCAATAGTTCCTCCTTTTTTATCCCGCCACCGCTTCTCGCTTCTCTGCTCAGGGATACGATCTAGATCTCGTACAAGCCCTCGTGGCGGTGGGGTTCCGCCAGAATGCGTCGCGGATTGAGTGCACCGAGAAGTTTCCGACCTTGCCGGCGTGCTAAAGCTGTCTGTGGATACAGATATCCTCATTCGCCCCAGCTCAGGTCTTTATCCCCAGTCAGACAGGGCAAATACATCCCTCAGATTCTTGGGTTCTCTGGCACTTCCTTTGGAATCTAGGTCGTTACTCTGGCCGTCGGCATTCCGTTGTAGACTCGGAAATGAAAAATAGAACACCAAGGAAACTTCAAGAAAATCTGAAGGGCTTGAGGCGGACAATACTTGGACCGCAAGAAGTTGGGGCCGGACTGCTTATATCACGATATCGGTTTGTGGGTATGCCTCGAGGTGTGCGTGAGTACTTCGGGTAAACGATTACTTGGCCATCTCAGGCCCAGACCAACGACGTCTACAGGCGATTCATTCAACTGGTCCAAGCGCTCGCATACTGGCCAGAAAAAATACAGGTCAGGTTCGATATACATACACCCTATTCTCATTTTCTAGATTTGCGTCCGGATCTTTTATCGTGCCTTTTGCAATACACATTCCCTCTGCTACCACCGTCTATCATCGTGCTACTGAGATCTTATATGCATGATCCGGGCATCGGGTCTGATGACAAAGTTCACTGGAGATCCATCTCAAGGAAAACATCCATGGAACGTCATTCTATCAATGCTCCTTGGGCGCTTAACCTCCCCGAATGTGTCATACATATTTTGACGAATTTTCTTGGATTGTAATTTGGTGTCTCCAGAACGATAATATTTCGAGTTACTCTTTAGGATAATGCATCATCTGATGTGAATTTCTCCGTGAGCTGGAGTGTTGCTCGCTGGCACCTCTTATCTGCAGCGTGTCCTTTCGCTACTTATACAGACGCCCACAAGAATCTTGATGGTTCACGTGGTATCAGACACGGCCCATTTAAAGCCTCATGCCCAGGGGCTTTGCGTCGTCCGCCGCCATTCGTTAGGTTTTACACTGGGACTACGAGGACGTCGACGGCCTCAGTGACGCACGGACGTCGGTCGCCACACCGCCTCGGCCAAGACTGCTTACCTCACTTTCGCCTGGCACGTTTTCCCATGCACTAGCCCGGCTTCTGCCAGTCCGCACAATCATTATGATGCCTTATGGCCAGTGGACAGTCCCATCTGCACCCTCGATCCCAAACGTCTCCCTACCGGCGGTGTCGCCAAGACGACCAGCATCGGCGATTCCGACTAGGCCGCCCTCGTCGCAAGCGTGGCCGGGCGATATGTTGGGGTTCGCACACCAGAACAGGACACGACCGGACCAGAAGGCTCCTAGCCACTGGTTCCCGAGCAATTCCGAGGCGAGGCCCATAGCACGAAGTTACTCGAATTCTAGCAGTCATATAACCGGTTAGTCCTCGAGGCAGATGCGCCAACCAGAGCTGAACCTACACATTAGTCACTTACGATCCATCAATATACGACAATGCGGGGCGCATCCCAGCTGTGTCGTATGAAAGTTACACAAGTCGACCGCCGGCCCTGGAGAGAACCCGATCCATGACACCTGCGCCGCTCGTATCGATCCTGAAGACATCCAGGGCACGAACCAATTCGCTATCCAGTAGTACGTCTTCCTTCAAATTGACTACTTAGCCAGGCGTTAATCCTGAACAGATCCAGGGCAGGCCGTCAACGTTGTTCCGAGTAAGGGCATATAATTTACTGATGGCATCGCATTGACACGCACCAGCTTCGTCCAGAACCACGGCGGTCGAATCTGAGCAAATCGCAGACTACCACGGGTGAGTGTCCGTTGCGATCCAATCATACACGGCGTTCAAGTTAGTATTCACAGTTCATCGCACAGCGCCGCTCAAAGAAGAGGCAATTTCTTTGAGCTGGCCATTGGTGCAGTACACCGCCGGAAAGCGGTCGAGAAAGCCTATCCTCTACTTCGACATCGGATTCGATCCCAGGGAGTCGAAAAACTTGATGGATAAACAGACAGCCAAATTCTTCCCGTTACAAGACGCGGACCGGATCCTTCCTGCCTCGACCCACTGTGCCCTGAAGAAGATGATCATCGATTGCCCGCATATTGGCCAGATCACCGTCAGACGATCTGAGGGCCTTCGGTGCATCGATGTCTTCGCCGCCATTTATGACGCGTACCACAGAAGGCTGAGACGAGAGGAAGAGCCGCAAGACATTCACAGATATACTCTCGCTTTTGAACAGCGCTGCGAGGACTCGCCCCATTCAGCCTCTGAATTGAAGGCCGGTATGCGAAGAGTTGATCTGCTCAGAGGGAAGCGCATCTTTGACGGACTGACGCGGTCAGGCGCGGATTGGAAGCTGCACATCCACGCCAACTCCGGTCACTAAGTGCCCAAAATTTATATAGTCTCTCGGTCAGTGCCCCGAAATCGACGAGGATTACTTGATAAACTCACTCGGGCGAATATAGATTATGAAACCTTAATCCCCGCTCTCACATATCGCACGGACAACACACCTCATCATTCACTGTAATTTTGTTAACCATGTCCATACCCAGATGATGTATATGACCTCACCTCTCACAACTGTATTATTGTCACGATCAAAAATATGAATTCATTAGCCCGACGATTTGCGAATCGTGCGATGACTGACCGTGAGGGTGCCATTGAATGTGTTTCTCTATCGTAGGAACCCATCGACCGAAATCGTCGGGAAAGAAAATCTGAAGTCCCGCTCTTTGCTGCCAATGGTGTCTTAGATCTCGAGAGGTCGGACGACGATGAGATACAGGAAATGCCCAGGGCACGGCCGGGGGACGAGCGACGGTTCGTGATTTCGATGGACTTGAGAGGTTATCAGATTCGAAGAGCCGTGAAAAAAGAGAAACATTGGAGATGACTGGCTGCGACGAGGATGCAGAAAGGCGTGAAGGGCGTGGAGTTGGTGTGGACCAGGTTTCAACACTGCCTCAACACTGCCCCCCAAGTGAGTCACTTCGGGCCGCAGTCCGACCTTTGCATCCGTCCCTCAGCGTGTTTTTTTGCGTCCACGAAGTCACACCACACTTCCTCTGAATCCCCTAGCGAATGGGGAGCCCTCGGATTTATGCTCGCACCTCCAGGAAAGTGCGAACCTTGGAGAAACCTTGAAATTAATCTTTTGAGTTTTGCGTCGATGCCACTGGCCAGCTTCCCTGGAATCCAGTAGTTCTTGAAGGTCGATATCCCAGGGTTTCGAGCCCTTGGATTATTCTGAGACTCTGTCTCACCGGCTGAGCCTTCTTGTAAAATGACATGTGCTTCAACTGAAGTAGTTGAACAGCTCGCAAGGTGGAACAGCCCGCAATATATTGCATCTGGCGGTGCGCACATATTCATCATGACCACATGCAAGATTAAATCGCTGTACTAGCGACCCATTTCAACCATCCTTTGCCGTACCCTATCGGCCCCAGCCAGCTTCCAGATTCCGCAACCTGTGTGTTTGAATTTGTTGGAAGGTGCGGTCAACACAGCGTATATTCCGTTTACGGGTACTGACCGTACTAGCACCCTTTCAACACCAAGATTTATTCGTTAAATTTCCATGGCTACCCCGGCAACATATGAGTTGGTATTTCCGAAACTCCATGAATGCTTCGGAACTAATTGCAGAGGTCCATCAAACCTATCTTACAGTGATTTCAACCTGCGCTCCTCCAGGTTACCCACCATCGACGCGCTTGACCTACTGCCCGAACCGTGGCTTCACCTCGGTCTCCAGAAACTCCTCGATGGTACCGAGTTCGACACCGAGCGCAACGAGATCGGGGTTGGGTACAGGCGTCGCGGTGTAGAGGCCGCTATACTCGGCATGTGCCGCGAACTAATTTCGATTTTATGCCAGTCAGCGAGGAGGAAGAATTCAAGCTGAAGACGCACCATTTCGTCCATCGCCGGAATCCCCGTCGGCGGCGCACTGGTGAAGGTAACCTCCACACCGAGGGCTACTCCACGGTTAGTCTCAACTGGAATGCGACTTGGAGCAGATTGAAAGCGCACCTTTACCGGTCCGCGCCGCGAGTTCCGCGCACGGCATGTTCTCGTTGACAATGGGATAGAACTTTCCTGAGATGTTTTTGGAAGCATCGGTGTAGTTCTTGAGCAGGGCGAGTGTCGCGGCGGGCACGTCGCGTTCGACCCACGTGAATGCTTGGACGTCGGTCGCGCCATAGTTCGGGACGGCGAAGTCGAACCCGGTGGGGGTCTTCTTCAGGAGCCCATGTCTGCACAGTGAGATCTAGAGATGAGGGGATTTGAAGTTTCCGCTGCGGAGCTGACGCACTTCCAGTAGTTCTCCAAGAACCCGCCGAGGAGAAGGGACGCATTTGCGAGTCCGGAGGATCGGAGGTACTCATCGATGTCGGCCTTCTCTGCGCAACGTATGTCCTCATTTTGGAAACTGATGAACGCTACCTCGACTCACGATCATAGTGCAGGCAGCTCTTGTACTTTCCACCCGAGATTTTCGTTATGGAGGGAAGAGAGCTTGGCGCGTATCAGAACCGAACGGGAGATGTTGAATAAAGAATTTTACCTGAAGATGAAGAATTTGACGCCAACTTCCTTTGCCGCGTCGACCATATTTTTTCCCTGGACCAGCTCGTTCGGGCCCTCACCCTCGGCTTTCAAGGGGAAGATAGGGGTAGTTACCTGGGGGGCAGTTCAACCTGATGCAAGGACGGAAAGTAAGCGGATTTGACGTACAGCGAATACAGCCTCGCTTCCGCGCAGCGCGCTTAGGAGGGACGCCTTGTCCAGCGGATCGCCTTTGACGACCTCAGCACCGCTCGCTTTCAACTTCAGCGCCGCTTCGGAGGTGGGATCGCGCGAGATCGCCCTTGGCGTGAATGTGCCGTCTTTCAGCAGAGCGCGTACGACGGCCGAGCCTGCATCAGAGTCCGAATTGGGGGCGAGGAAGGGTAAGGTGAGGAGGAATACCTTGCAGACCGGTCGCGCCGAAAACTGAGACAATACGAGAAGGGGACATTTGGCGAGAAATTTGGGAGGGTTTCAAGGACACTCTAGTCAGGCACCTCAATGGGAATGTGGATTGCAGAACAGTAGGACTTAAGTACTAATACCAGTGCCACGCCACCGTCGCCACGCAATCTCGGATGGCGAACCGTATGACTCATCAGAGTGGCTGAAACTGTCGCATCAATTTGCAGATGTTAACTAATTGTGCGAGAGGCCGGCTCCGGCTTACGAGAAAAGTAAAGCGATGACACAGGCTCCTCACGAAAACCTTTTTTACATTTTAGCCGTTTAACCGTGAAAGGTCACTTAGGACCGTTTCTCTCGGTGATCCCCAGATCCATCATTCAACCACGAGAGGACGATCGTTCAAGACGTGTATGCCGGTTCTGCAAAAATAAGGTTGAAACACCGGAACATGCCCTGCTAGTTTGCGACGCCTCGCCCGAGGTTATGTCCCTGCGCACCGCATTCCTGGCCAAACTCTTCACCACTGCACCAACCTTGCGCCGTCTCATGGATGAACTTGATACAATCGAGTTCTTTAAATCCATGGTGCACGAAAGATCGACCGTGGCCCTCGTGGCGAAATTTGCACATGAAGTTCTTCAGGTTTTTTACGCAACTCCGGTTTTTAGATTAGCTGACTAAGAGGTATCGGTGTTTCATTTCCTCAATTTTGCCTTTATATTTCGCCTGAGTTCTACGACGCGAAGGGAGACTGGGTGCGTGAGCTCGACTTGGGAGGAATATAGAGGTCAGGGACGATGGTGTACATAATAAGCCTGTAGTACACCGGGATAATTCCTGAAACCGGCGTTCCTAAGCGGGACCGTGCCGTGTAATGCTACCTACCTACCTACCTACCTACCTACATGGTAAGCATCCTACTGAAAAATATACCTCCAATCGGGACCGTGACTTTATCCCCATGCAGATTGGTTCAATGGAAACCTCCATGGTCTCGTAGTCGGAGCGGGATCATACTTATGGCAATGACGAGATGAGCTCATATATATATGTTCACTCAAGAATGAGACGAGACGATGAGAGAATCTCTCCATCAACGTGAAGTTCTGAGCTGCTTATTCTACAGGAGCTCAACCGAAGTACAACCCGGGAAAGTTCACCTTCAGCTCAACTCGAATCGTGAGCCATGCGTACAATATATTTGACATAGACAAAAGGAAGGTATAATCGGACGAAATTAGAGGGCAGATGGTGCGGTCGTGCCTGATTCTGCGTCGTGGTCAACCCTGGTGTGATACCATCACGCAAAAACAACCATTTGCATCTACAACATCGTGAGGTACAAGCAAATATTGTTATACTGTCTTTTTATAAGAGACTAGTTTGCATCCCCCAATCGGGAAATTTTGAAGCGGCCGAAGATACTCTTCTCGAGACGGTTTCAAGCCACCCAAAAATGACCTTTCGGATACAGTCAGCGCTTCTGGAGAAACGATGGCGACGCCGACATTCCAAAGGCTACGTAGGATCTGAACGCTCAATTTACGAGGAAGTTTTTCTAGTTCAATAAAACACGTTCAACAACATATAGGTGCAGTGCTACGATTTTTCCGCCCGTCTACACCCCAAACCGCGGCTTCACCTCGGTCTCCAGGAACTCCTCCATCGTCCCGAATTCGACGCCGAGCGCAACCAGCGCAGGGTTCGGCACGGGCGTCGCGGTGTAGAGACCGCTATATTCCGCGAGGGCTTCGTACTGCATTTACACAGTATGTTAGTTTGGGAGCGCATAGAAGGGAGGGTTTCGCACCATCTCGTCAACGGGCGGGATCCCATGGGCGGCGCGCTGGTGAAGGTCACCTCTACGCCGAGGGCTGCGTGCACATCATGTTAGTCTCATAAATCGCGTGATATAATGCACGCACCGTTTCCGGTCCTGGCCGCGAGCTCGGTGTACGAGATCGTGGCGTTGACGACGGGGTAGGACTTGCCTGAGACGTCCTTGGCGGGGTCGGTGTAGCTCTTGAGCAGCGCGAGGGTGGCCGCGGGGACGTCGCGCTCGACCCACGTGAAAGCCTGGAGGGCGGTCGCGCTGTAGTTCGGGACGGCGACGTCGAAGCCGGTGGGGGTCTTCTTCAGGAGCCCGAACTTCCACCAGTAGTTCTCGAGGAAGGCGCCGAGGTGGAGAGAGGCGTTGGCGAGGCCGGAGGCGCGGAGGTACGCGTCCACGACGGCTTTTTCTTGTGCCCGAGGGTGATCAGCGCTATGTGCCTGAGCGATGAAGGGAGTGGGGCATACGATCGTAGTGCACGCAGCTGGTGTACTTGCCGCCCGAGATTTTCGCGATGGAGGGGAGCGAACTTCGTGGAATGTCAAATAAACCACCGTATAGATACGAACCCAAGCGCACGTGAAGATAAGAACTTGACGCCGGCCTCCTTGGCTGCATCGACGAGGTTCTTTCCCTGGTCGATCTGGGTCGGGCCGGGCCCGAACACGGGGAAGGTGAGCTGCATCGCGGGTCAGACTTGACAATAAACATATCAGGTGCTTACGGCGAAGACGGCCTCGCTGCCGCGCATCGCGCTCACGAGGGACGCCTTGTCCATCCAATCGCCCTGGGACGACCTCGACGCCGGCCGCTGTGAGCTCCAGCGCGGCGTCGCACTGGGGGTTGCGGACGATCGCACGCGGGGTGAAGGTACCGTCTTTCAGGAGGGCGCGGACGACGGCTGCGCCTGTATTTTTGCAGAGAATCAGACCGGGGCTTAGAGCGAAGTTGAAGGAATACCCTGAAGGCCAGTTGCTCCGAAAACTGAGACAATGCGAGGGGAGGCCATTTAGTGAGTGGGTTCGAAGTCGAGTTGTGAATCGGGTGAATCTGTCCTGCTTTTTAAGGTGCTACCAATGCCGTTGCTCCAAAAAATCCTCACAAAGGTCGGTAATCCGTCTTACCCCACATTAGCCTGAAGAGTTCAATTTTAGTAGATTGCGGATCAGAAGTTCGAGATCAGTGATGGCAAGCTTATGAAGCTTATGAAGCAGTCCGGTCACACCGTTGACAAAATCTTCTACGTAGTACATACTCGATGAACTTGCTTTCCAGAGGACAGATTTGTTTTCTACCGGGTGGACCCGAACACCGAAATAAATCTGGCGCCTCGCAAAGTCTCTATTGAGTGGACTGGTTAGGGGTCATTTTCAGGGATTATAAAGCGCTGTGGCCCAATGAGGCAATGATGATCAGTTGGCGGATCACGATATTATCTAAAAACCATATTTGCTCATGCTCGATTGTTTTTAGATATGTATTGGCCCAGGCCCTAGGCTGCTAAGCATTCACTCGGCATTCAACTTCAAAATTCAATACTCCTGAATCAACCCTGGATGCGGTAGAATCCGTCATCCAGCTGACTCAGCAGCATACTTCGTGGTTCAATTTTATCTGGGGCGATTGAAGGACCGAATATCCTAAAGATATTGAATCCTCAAGCCTACAAAGCACAGCGCCTCGCCGTCGCATTTGGACTGCGTTAAAACTTAAATCGGGGAATGATGGCGCATCATGGGATCACTGATCCGGCCCATCCGGCTCGGGATTCCCCGCTGCTGGAATTCTCCCTTCTCAGTTGCTTCTCAGTACTTCTTCATCGCGTTGCCCTCGGGCCTTGAGGCTTGAACGATTGAACTCTTCTATGCTGCATCTTGAGTTGTAAATGAACATTGGACCTTTCTGGCCCACCTAAACGCCAGTTTCCTCCTCTCGACATGATCACGAAAAGCCCTGATCAGAGTCCCTGGCAGTCCCTGGCGACCCTTACTTCGCTGTGACGAATCATCGAGATGTAGGGGGCGAACCGGGTTACCGACTAGATATATGGCTCTGGTTGTGCTTCGTAGCGTCCATCTGCCCCGCACTTGTGATCCAATAGAAAAAATCTGTTGTTTCGCCTGTTACCTCCTGGATTGTGCCTAGAACCAATCCAGAACCAACCGACGGGACCGTTGGTATAAATCCTGGCGTGCCAAGGTCGCTATCCGGACACCAACATGGCTCCGTCTATGATCTTGGCGGATCGCTGTACTCAATTCTGTTTGCCGAAAATATTCGCTTGGCAGAAAGGCGACAGGCCGCGTGTGATCGACGTTCCGTGGAAACTATATCTAGAGATCCAGGATGCGACCCGCCTCACGAAAATCATGTCCCTCCGTTCATTGCTGGCTATGATATTCTTGGCCTCGATTGCTCACTGGCAAGTTCAAGGCATAGCGGTTACGGTGAGGACACCGGATGCGACGTCAGTCATTTTGAATAACACCACGTAGACGACCAGCCAACCGTCCCCCACCACGGTAGGGCCAGCGACCACCCTCGACTCCGGAACCACCACCTGCATTACTTTTGATTTTCCCACTGGAAGCTCGTTGGATGCTGGAACTACAACCGACTCTGTCCCCACCGGACCTGGAGCGGTACGATGATCCTGCCCTGTATCTGTATCTGGGGATGCCCCCAACGCTCACGGTCTTTAGGAGACGCAACCATCTGTAACGGAAACTGAATCGCGGACCATAACCGTGCGTCATATTGCTGTATCGGTATCCATATAATCTACTTAATAGTTTCACAGCAAACTATCACGCCCTCAGGGTCTCCGGTTTTTACCAATAGCTGCTGGACCTTCACCGTTCCGTTACCTACGACCACGCGTACTTCCGCAGTGAGCGCATCCTCCTCCGATGCAGGAACTACGACCGACCCAGTGGACGTGCCGGGGACTCCGACTTCGACTTCATCGTCCGCCTTTACGACTTTCACCGTGTGCTCCGTAAGCCGTTCTGGATCTCGGATTAATATATTCCATACTCATGATGTTCAAGTGACGATATTTATCCATGTACTTGTTTCGACTCTTGCGATGCTCCCATATATGTATTCCAAATTATTTTCACAATTGCGGAAGGAGATAATCAACATCGACCCAATCCCGATAATTCGGCAGCGCGGAAGAGATGGTGTACTGCTCCGCCTGCGGACGGGTGAGTATTGTGGAGAAGTTTGGGCGGTTGGCGTCCGCCACTCCATGGCCGAACGAATCATATTCGCCGAAGAGGACGGAGCTGGTTCGCTCGTCGCCTGGATTCCAGATGGACCATATCGTCTTGTTTAACTGCCAGAGAATTTGATCAACCCACAGAGGACACAATCCGTATTGTGACTTACTGGGGCAATTATGTGCGTGTTCTTGAAGACGACACTGTTGAATGTTGGATTGATTGAAGAATGAGATCTGAAATTGAAGCATACCGAGCGAAGGCTAAACCGTGAGCATCAGCTATCAGATCTGAATTAATTCCGGGGAATAAACCGAACCTCCCCAAGGTCTGCCCAGAAATACATTCCCTGTGACATTTTCAAACGCGTCCCTCGCAGCGATGATTTTGTTGTCGTTGAACACGTCTACAGGGAGATCAGCTCAAGACCACGAAACCCAGAAAAATGCCCCACATATGCCGGTATCGTTCAGTTCGCGACCACTGGCGGTGATGCATCCCGCCCCTTTGCTCGCAATTGTGTTACCCTCAAAGTAGGCTATTGAGTGCCGTCCAAAAATATAGTCGACGGCGCCCTGGCGATCCGCGGTCAGCCGACGTTTCTAAATTTATTCTTACCCACCTCGATGTACGACCTGAGATAGACGTGGTTTCCCACATTTGTGTACAGAGTGTCCTGGGCAATACGCACTGTGAGTAATGGTGAATTAGCTTGTCAGATACAGCAACACACCTGGTAAGAATAAAGTCCACACGCATACACGCCGACCTGGTCGCCCTGGTTGCTTAATGCGATGGCCTGGCCATTCGAGACAGCGACCCCAAAGTCGTTACGGATGTTGAGGTTGTAGAGGGACACGTTATTCGACAGTATGCGGAGCGTTCCAGTCAAGTCGTCGCTTCCTGCAGTGGCCAACGAGGAATTGTGCACCAGCGTGACCGTGTTGGACTGAAAGTCGAAGGAATTTTTGGTGTATCCCATGATCTATGGCCACCTCAGGGTCTTTCAGAGAAGGGTAGCGTTGACATATGCTTACCTTGACTGGTCCCGCCCGAGAGACATTCACCTGGCCGACATAGAGTCCAGGGTATACGAAAACTACCTGGGAGGTATTATCCGCCGGTAAAGAATTCACAGCTGCCCCTAGGTCTGAAAACTCCCCGGCAACCTTGGTGTCGGGTTTGACAATGACTGCGCCGGGTGGAGGTTCAGTGCACCGCCGTTCAACAGAGGACGAGACGGCTGATGCAAGGACGAGGAGTACAGGGAATACGAACAATCGCATGTTCAGGGCGGAAGGTCGGAGACAATACGTAGCTTTGAGCGGTGCCTTAAATACCTGGACGGAGAACGCGCAACGCGTCGAGGGCGGTGAGCTTGTGACCGCCTAGGAAGCAATGGCGCGCGGACCGGAAGCTGAGTCCGGGCCACCCCGGCTGGAAACGAGTCACCAGTTCGAGTGGGCGGGCGGGAGAGCGGGGCGGAGAGATGTCGGGGATTTATTTAACAACAAGCTGCACTCGGTAAACGGGCGACTTACGGTGGAGGCTCAGAACGACGTTCACGAAAAGATTGATCGACTGAGAGAGGAGGCTCGAGGAAGTTCAAGAAGTTCATTTTCAACACACCCACGCGCACACGTGACCAAGGTGCTCATTAAACGCGGTGGTCACATTGGGATTGACGCGTGCACCAACATATGTGTTCAATTTCTGGCTCGTTTCTTTACATTCTTAAGGCTAGGAAAGAGGCCCGCCAAGTTCGGACGCAAGCCCACCCTCAACCGACTTTACCAGCCGCTCCAAAACCGTGCCCTCGGCTTCGCGGAACTCTTTCTCGACGCCGATAGACATCCAAATCCCATGCGCCGCATCGCGCTGCGGCACAAAGATGCACACGATGGCATCCTCATCATGGACCGGCCGAGCCCGAACCTCCCTCCACCGAGCACTAACCGTCGCAGCCAAATTGCCCTCAGCTCCCGGCGTCGTGTCGAGGCACCGCTCGCCGACGACCATCACACCGTTCGGGTCCTCCGAAAAATCGAACGACACGAGCGGCGCGCGCGCCGGCTGCTCCTCTTTCCACACGCGCACGATCTCGGCGCGGTTGCGGTTGACCTGCACCATCGTGAACTGGCCGAGGTAGTCGACGTCGTCAGGCTGCAGCGGAAGCGGTAGTCCATCTCAGCGTATAACATTAGGCGTGCAATAATTCTGGGTGCTGAAAACGAACATACCTTCACGGAGCGCCTGCGCTATTTTACACTCCTCTTCGTGCTTGATCCAGTGCTCCGTTTGGCAGGCTTCCGAGCAGTACGATGGCAGGAAACACCCGCTGCACGCCTCGAAATTCGCGTCGATGTCGTGTTTGCCGCACTGCCAGTTGACATGAGCGAAATGTCGCGCCTGGAAATCGGGTACTTACATTCCTGCACTTGACGCCTAAATAAATATTCTGACCCGCGGTTGGTTGGACCATCGCAAGACGATCCTCGGCGAAACGGATCACTTCCTGGTATGGTTCAACGAGTGCCGAGTGCGCGTTATCAACGAGCCCGAGCTCCTCGATCTTCCGCGCCGAGGCCAGGAATGGGTGCAGGACAGAGGGATAGATGAGGTACAGGGAAATCAGGTCAAGCGTATTTAAGAGCTCGTTGGACTCGGCGCTGTCCGGCGTAACCCACGGCTTGCAGCGCAATATTGCCGGGAGTATCCCGCGGAGAAGCGCCGCCCGCGCGCAGCTGGGGTGGTCGTACCGGGTCATCGTGTTAAGATACGAGACGCATGTCCCGATGCATTTCGCCATGGTCGGCGCAGTTTCGGCGTCGTACGGTGTCAGGGTCAATTCAGAGAGGACATGCATCACATCCCGGATGGAGTGTTGCGCGATACCGAAGTCGCGGAACCGCGTCGAAAGGAGGGAAATCATTTCAAGATGCACGAATAACAGGTCCAACGACACAGGCCGGCTTCGCACATGGGTGAGTGCAATCCGGACGATATCGGCCGGCGTGCGGTCTAACACAACACAGACCATGTCAAGGATTTCCAGCCATTCGAAGCCGGGGAAGAAGGCGAAGTTGGGGAGGAGCGAAAGATTGGAGGGAAGTTTATCGGTGAGAACCAGCCCCCACTTGGCTTCGATGCGTTTTCCGACAAGGGTAGTAAATGCGTCGGCGGCACTGATGGACGGGTTGTATCTGCTGTGTTTCATGAAGCAGGCTTCGGTCTCTATGAGCCAACAGAATAGGAGAAACACGAAAAGCATCTTTCTGCTGCGCTCATGATCATCAGCTATCAGCGTGTCCGCGAACGACGGAGCTTTAGCAGCGATGGTGAGGAGGGGGATGATGTCGTAGAACGCATCAACGTGGTCTTGCGATAAATTCTCGCAAGCTTGCTCCACGCACCAGCCACTCAAAATATCATGGACCCATTGCTGAACGTCTGGCCATGCCTTCACGACGCGCTGCAAGTGATGAGGGTCGGGCGGGCTCTCCGCAGCGAGGATCTCGGCGAGGCATCCGAGCACTGTCTGGGCATGCTGGTGTCCCAAGGCACGGATAGAGGCAGTCGCGGCGTCGTCGCGGATATTAAAGTCTGCGCGAAGAACAGGCCACGGTTTGAGATACTGCAGCAGGAACGTCAAGTCGGCGTCTGTTGCAGAAGCGGGGTCCAAGTCTTTGCTAAACTGCCGCAACGCGACGAGCGTGCTCTTTGTGCGCTGGATGCTGGGACCCTGTTGGACACTATTAAACGCGCAAGAAGGGTGGAGAATAGGCATTCCGCACCTGACATGCCTCTGCAGACGATGGGCCTGGAGTTGGATCGAGCTGAAGCGTCGAGAATGGGCGGGAACATGCAGAGGAGCTGCGGCGGGGAATATCTGAACGAGGAGATGTAGAGGAGGGACGTCGGTGGGCAGCCAAGCTCGGATTCAAACCACAGATCCGACGCGTCGTTTCTGGGCGAAGGATCGATGGAAACCGCAGTCTTGCGCCTCGGAGGAACATTCTGCGCCGTTGTCCCCGTAGGCGGGAGGATATCCGGCCGCAGAGGTCTCGAAGGAAACGAGGTGATGGAGACCGAAAAGCGTCTGAGACGTAATGGACACCTGCCAGTGACAGCACCCCCACGAAAAAAAAATCTAGAGAGAGAGCCATAATAACGCACTGCTATCGTACATCTACCTAGGTACACCTCCGAGACCGAAAGATATTAAAATTGCATAAATCGAAAGCAAGCAATGTGTATTTTTGGGTGATGCGTGATGCGGGGTGGAGGCGGGGTAATGCGGAGGCGGGGTAAGGGGTGACAGCATAGGATATACGCGATGCGTCAGAGGAAGCGGTTGCTCGCGGGCTCGAGGCCCCGCGCGAGGCGCAGCATCACGATGTTGCTCGTCAGACTGGAGAACTACGAAAGTATCAGCACCCAAGGATCGAAAGAGGGAAGGTAAATGAACGCACCCCATTCCCGAGAAACACCTCCGCGCCCTCGCCGATGCGCATGTCGACGGCCATGCCCACGCCGGCCTGCGCCGAATCGAGCACGATGTCCCCGCTGCCCCACACCTCCGCCCACCCGTCCTTCAGCAGCTCCGCGCGCACGCTGTTCACGAACCACCCCCACGCGTTCGTGAGGATGTACACGCGCCGGAGCGGCGCCCCTACGTGCTCCGCGCGCACGGCATGCAGCCGTGCGGCGAGCTGCTGCGGCGTCGGCAGGCAGTGTAGCAGGTAGTGCGCCTCCGTCTCGTCCTTGCTCGCGTTGGCGGGCGGGACCGCGAAGCGGTCGGGGAGCGCGGGGTGCGTGTTGACGCCCATATACTCGGCGCGCCACTGCGCGAGGCGCGGGCAGTGGCGCTTGTAGTCGCCGCGGCGGAGGTGCACGGCGACGAGGCCGTTGAGCGTGCGCTGCGAGTCGGGGATTGCGGGGGGTTTGGGGGATTTGGGGGAGGCGGGGAGGGAGAGGAGGCGCGGGGGCGGGTAGAGGGCGGCGGGGTTGGTGGGGCGCAGGACGGCGAAGTTGCGCGCGACGGCGCTGTGCACTAGCGGCGACCACGCGAACGCGCCAAGGATGGGGGACGCGGAGAGGCCGGGGAGGAGGGAGAGGACCCGGGAGGAGCCGAAGAGGCTGCGGAAGGAGGAATTTCATTAGAAAGTCGGGTGTGGTGGAGCGGGAAGAACGTACTAACGGTCGAAAACCGGCTGCTCGGAGGTGTCGATTTCGATGCAGCGGATACCGCGCACGTCGCTGAGGCGGTTGACCCACCAGTCAAGCAGGACGTTGCCCTCGGCGTCGGTGGGGGCGCCGACGGACGAAACGGTGCGGATCACGCTCCGGGGGCACACCTGCTCGTAAAACGCTGCGCTCACAGCGCGCTTCTCTAATGCATTCTCCTCCGGCGCAGGGAGGGCGCCCCCTGCGAGTGGGCCTGTGACGAAGGCGTTGAGGGGGATCCGCGTAGCACGCAGCGCAAAGTCGTATATGGTGTACGGCAGCGGCAGGTGCGACCATGTGTAGTCCTCGAAGACATACACGCGGCCGGCGAGATGTGCTAGGTATCCCATGACGATGCTACATAGATTTCAGTTACAATGCGGGATAAACAAAGAGCAGGACGCACGCTTCTTGTAGTACGTTGTTCAGCCCGTGGCCCCACAAGTGGCCTGGAAACCTGAGGTATATTGGTGGATCGACCACGGAGAGGGCGCTGACGTTGTGCTGTGGCAGCATCTGCTCGTACGCCTTGATGTCGGAATACGTCGGAGGCACACCGCTCAACAGCACGCCGAGCATGGTGAATATCGGGATAGCGACGAGCAGTATGAAAACGCGTCGCAGGGTGAAGAAGCGAAAGCAGGGATGTGGGCGCCGGCGTCCTCGTGGTCGCTGGTCATGGTGGGAGGCTTCGGGGAGCAGCTCGTACTCGTCTGTGTGGGATGGGCTGGGCAGCCGGCGGAGGAGAGCGCGCCATAGACTCATGAGAGGTGAAATGCTGTGCGCATGCAGAACGATGATGAGTAAAATTAGGAGATAGCGGGTAAGTTCTCACCGCAGTCACCGGGCCTGAAACGTGCCTAGAGTGCTGAAAGCCTTGAGAATTTATCCCACTCCACCAATGGTCTGTATTTCTATCTTGAAAGTCGGTGACCAGTCCACGATTCAGCAGCGGCTCAAGATTACACCAGTTTAGTCGCCTAAGAGTTATGGTTCCTTCAGATCGATATCCCGGGGTTCCGAGCCTCTAGGGGACTATTCCGGGATTGCGTGTCGCGTCCAAGGCCCCCAGGATTATTGCGCGGGCGTCCCGAGGAAGTGGTCAGAAAAAGGTCGGGTCACGGTCACGGTCACGGCCTTCACGGTTAGCCACCCGCAGCTGGAACTCCCACACATCCGAAATGAATCTGACTGTTTCTGACAGTCAGCGTTTCTGTGAGTGATTTCTATCATCTACAGGCGTTATTGTCTATTCTTGTCTATTACTGACCGAGCCCCATCATCCAGGGACCAGTATGAACGCCGTAACGTCAGTATCGAGGAACATTCGGACGTGGCGCATCTACTGAATTTAATACTTATCAGGCCCACAAGTTACAATTGGATTCCCCCCTCGTGGTCCGGAGATGCGTACAGGCCCAGGAGACTCCTTTGACAGGTGAGGGTCTATTATAATAGTCCTCCGACGGAAGTGATCCCGGGGAGGTGAGCCTTCGTGAGAATATTTGTGCCTCAAACTGACGTGCTCCAACATCTGGCAGCGCGTGAGTATTGATGACAATCAAACCTCGCTCTATTATTCGCGCACGCCGCCGCACAGTCACTAGTAATAGCTTCGCTGTCTTTCAACCTGCTGATCAGCACGGAGAGTCGTGACAATCGAAGGCCTTTTATTTTGGCAGAATTCATCCTCTCGGTCCAACTATTCTGCTGAGCGTTCACTCTTCAAACACACATCGTTCTTCAACGAAATACTCCTCGTTCGTTGGTGCTTAACTCCATCCGCTTCCCTGGTCTCTCGCTCTGCCTGCGCTTCAACATGGCATTTTACTGCCCCATTCCTACCCACAGCCTTCTCCGAACAGTTCCGTAGTTCATCGGACACTCTGCATAACCTCTGCGGAGTTAAATCCGTAGGGAGGCACGCTTTCCCACCACAGCCGTCCCAAATCAATTGAGGCTTCCCCGTGGTAATTCGTGCCGTTCAACATCCTTCATACACAGTTGAACATTCCTTACAGGTAGACAATCCTCGCACAGCGCCGCAGGACAATATATTTATTGAACTGCGGCCGTGTAGGCCTAAACTTGAACCAGCACTTTGACTGGTGCGTGTTTGATAGCTGAAAACAAGCCATTCACTCGTGCTTCCCTGCTAATTTATATGTACTAATTCATTTGGACCACAAGCAAGTGCACATTGAAAATAATTTGACCATGAAGTTTTCGAACTAGTTGTTCGCCGAAGAATAAACCGTGACGTCTCGTACGTGGGTCACTCAAATTTTCCCACTTCTGTTCATCCAGCGTTCCTCCTTCGGAGCGTTCAATACAACCTTTCACTCGGGGGGTTTGACACTTGAACCTCGGGCTGAATCGGGAAATGGCGCATCAGTGGATCGGTGATCCGGTTTCTTTCGTCCCCTACGCACGGCTAGTCACTGAATGAGGATTTCCCCTCCGATCCCCCCAATATCGGAGTAAAGAGGTTCTCTGGACAATGGGGAGTCATGTTCTGCGCCGTGTGTTTCGAGCAGACTGGAACTAAAAGCTCCCAATTGCAAGCGTCGTCGTCCCCCGTCAAGGAAGGAAAAATCCAACAATGTACAAGCACCGATATTGAGTTTTACCGACTTCGAATTGCTCTTCCATAGCTACCTATTTTTCAGGCAATCTGAAGCAAGCATCGAATGCCATTTTTATTTATTTGCGCTGTCGAAACGGCCACTAACGACGTCGATGTTTTCAGTTTAACAAGCAAAAACTGGGGTGAGTTGTATAATATTGCTTTTGCAGAATATCACTATAATCAATTTGTGAGCGGTGTTCATTGCTATACTAATAATTGAACTGCCAATAATGCTAACCTTTATCAAGGAGGAGTCAGCCTTCCGAAGCCTTGGACGCCGTGCACGTGTGAACTTGGGATCCATTACGTCTACAAGACTAATCGGCCTTCCTTCCCTTCTCTTTTCTTCTACGTACCCACTACCATTCCTCGCACCTCCCAGCCGCTCTATGCAGTTCCTTCGAGTCGCAAGACCGCGCGCTGGGTCGATTTTTCGCCTGACGACGACGGGTACGACAATCCGTATCTTGAATCTGAGCTCAATTGCTCCCCGTACTTGCCAACTTATCCTTGCGTCTCCCCGCACTTCCTCTGCATTTTCTCGCTCATTCTCGACGTTCCAAGCCGACTCAGTACCAGGCCCATCCTCAGAAGAACCTCACGACCCAAACTGCACATGTCAGGTGAAGAAAGCTTATTCTTTTTCAACTTCTTCTCGCGTTCTGAATCTGCTATAATGCCCAAAGGATCCCAACGCCCGCCTAAAAAAAGAGACGCTCATGGCGCTGCTCGAATTCAGCAAAATCTTTGACCCCGCAGCCGCGACGGACGACGACCTGACGTTCCTCCTGCAATATCTTAAAAAGGGCGACATCCCCAAAGGCGAAGAGACGTGCTGCGCGCATACTCTCGGCAAATACCACGCTCGCATAGCGCTCGACTCCCTCGCAATGATCATCAGTGCGCAGAGCCATCCTCCTAAGCGCATCGCGCAAGAGTGGCGCGACATCGAGGCGTGGCTCATGTACACCTTCGCCCACTGGATCAAGAGCGGAATGTTCATCGGCCGGCAAGAGGAGGACCGCGTCGACGGCTTCAACGGTGTCATGCCTTTCCTCAGCGCCATCTCCAAATCCCCTGAGCTCAGGGAGCTGCTGCTCGCCCCGCGCAGCAGACAGAACAACCTGGGGATTCTACTGTTCTGCTGGACCATGGAGGGTGATGAGTGGTTTATGAAACAGAAACAATACACCCCGAACCTCACCGCCGCCTACCCCTTCGCCAACCTCGCCCTCGCACGCGCCAGAGCCGCCATGGGGTCCAAGTTCGAGGACCTGCCGTCCACCTTTGATGGCCAGCCCGAGAACATCGCGGGGCTCCCCGGCTTCGACTGGGTGCGCACTCTAGAAATGATCTGCGATGTCATTGGCCGCACGCCCGCGGACAACGCTCGCACGGCGCTCACTCTCATACGCAACCACGAGCGCGTGTCCCCCACCGTCCTCTGCGCACATCTCGAGATGCTCAACCTCATCGCCATCGTACCCGGATGCGGTGATGCGCTGCTCGCGCAGCACGCCGTGCGCGACGTCACGCGCATCCTCGCCGCCCTCACTAACAGCCCGTACGACGCCGAATTCGCGCCGAATTCGCGCCGAAGGTGACGCAGTGCATCGCGGGGTGTATCGCGTACCTCGAAACGTGGGTCCCGACGAAGGACGGGTACGGCAACGTACGGATGGCGCTGCTCGCGGGTGTCCTCCCCGCGCTCCTGCGCTGCAGCCCTTGGTTGTCGAAGGAGAGCGAGGGGCTCGTGTACTGGCAGCTCATGAAGATATTCAATACCATTGCGCTCTACACGGTCTATCCCTCCGTCTTGCGCCCGCTCCTTGTCTCCGCGCGCAAGATCGAGAAACTGGGGCTCGCGGATCATGGGCCGATCGGCGACAGGTATCTAAGGCTCATGCAGCTCGTCGGCGACCGCCTTGCGATGGTGCGGCCCGAAGCGGGCGCGGATATCGATCTGGGCGTCAAGTGCGACAAGGTAGGTGCCGTCCGTTCTCGGGATGACTGGTCATTGATATTATTGTGGAGTGCGGGAAACCCGATACCGACGCGAATTTCAAGGCGTGCAGCGGGTGCTTCTTGGTTTCGTATTGCTCGGAAGAATGCCAGCAGGAGGACTGGGGATCACACGAGCAGGGGTGTCAAGCGGCGCAGGGTTTGCGCGAAGGTGCGCGCGTTGCAGAATATTCCGACCGATTCCATGCCTGACTATTCCCAATTGTGCGCGCGCGTAGAGGGAGACTCGCTTCCGATGCTGCCCGAGGACTTCGCGTACCTCTTCCAGTTCACGATGGCGCTGGTCAACCGCCACCGCGCCGAGATCGTGCGCGTGTGGAAGGAGGAGCAGCCCGCGCGCACGCCGCTCATATCGTTCGACTTCTCCGAGGACCCGAACGGCGTGATGGTCGTCGGTGAGATGTGCCTCGAGACCCTCCCGGGGAAGACCGCGCGCACGGGCATATTCGTCCCGGACCTCGACGCGGTCATTGACGCGGAGTTCTACTTTAGAGCGCGGTGGTTGGAGGTGATGGCGCGGCCAGTACACGATGAGGATGCGCTCGTGTGCGTGTACCTACCACAGGGGAAGTACCCGCTCGCGAAGTGGATGTTCATTGGCGTCAACGAGGAGTTCCGCGAGGACGGGGGTACCGTTTTGGAGAGGCTGATAAAGTCGGTGGAGGGTGGTTTCGAGTACGGCTTGTCGGGTCCTCCCATTTCCTAGAGGCGACGAGACGATGATGAGAGCTAGTTAATGCGCCCTCAACTTGGACCAACTCGTCGTCACGTGGACGTGTTGAAAATGAAATTCCTCCGCCACTTTACTCTCGATGATTTTTGGTCTCGTCTAGTAATCTGTCTCGGGCAGGCAGCCACAACCGATAGTCGTCGTCAGCTTGTTCATCGAGGAGGGCCATTATGCTAAAGACCTCAAAGGATCCGCTTCCGTGAATTATCCGGGTCATGTTCAACTTCCGCCCCCAGAATAATAATTGAACAATAAATATGTGCAGCCAGCACCGATGATATATACATTCATTTTAATCGTCATGAAACCTGTAACCTACGCTTGTTGCCCAGCGGGCCTCACGCACTCGCTGGTGGTTTTCGGTGCAGGAACGGAATGTCCTTCAGATCTATTCGCTCTTCGTGCTGCGGATTCCAATGAGTCCCTCTTCCGAGAAGGAGCGTGTGTACGCACGTAATTGAGAAAATCTTCGCCCCGCGTCAAGCATCGTGTTTATGTATGCCATTTGGAAGCGGTGAGGCGCCCGGGTCATTATCTTGACCAGTTACCCGGAAAACGAGCGTCATGCCAACCCCTGCCAACCCGCGCGCTCGAGTTGGTCTCAACGTCGACGGCAGTGCCGTTAAACGGTGTTCCGACCAGGAAATTGCCCAGCAATGTCAGGGAGTAGACGCGCACCTGGCACGAGAAGAACTGGAAGGCTAGAGGGCGGGGATTGATCAAGATGCTCGTTGAGTGATTATGTGCATGGCAAGGCGCACCTGGGCCAGCCTTCAAGAGCAATATTAATATCATCATAATGAGGGAATTCAAGGCGACGATGGCCCCAGAGCTGACGATGAGCAGTATGATCCGTTGAATCAAACTACGCGCCAAGAAGTAAGTGGTATGCTCAATGGAAGGCGTTAGCTCGTACTTTCGTGTCGACGCTTCATGTCACACTGTTGCATCATCTGCCATAGCAAAATCACGGAAATAAATACATTCCCCGTTCTAGAAGAAGCGTCAATGCCCCACGAAACGCCGTAACAAGATGATGATTCCTCACAGAAGGAAATATAGCTTGCACATCAAGGCCTGTTCTATTAAGGCCGTGGCGTATGTCGCGAAAATCAGCCAGGAAAGTAGTTGAGGGGAGTCCAGGTCGGTTGGGTAAACAATAAGAGAAAGCTGGACGGTTGTGCACGCCGCTATGGTGCAGAACGTGTCGAAGAGAACCATAGCACCTACACCAATCTTGTGCAGCAACGGACGGGAGGGCCGTTTGAAGTACTTCCGGCATAGGATGAGTTCCAAAGTGTAAAGGGAGACGTTGAGCCACGAAGCTGCGAAAAATACGCTGTAAGAAAGACGATTCTGGTCAGTCCGACGTGCATTCGGTTCAAGTAATTCTGCATGCCTATTAGCCACGTCGGCAGTTCCGACAGCCATAAATCTATACGGCTGACAGCTAGTAGGCACCCACGAGGCCGTCGAGTATAAGTAGAGTTTCTTTCGTCCTACGACCGCGCACTTGAATTGACGATGAAGCTCATCATGCGCCGATCTGTCCGAGATTGCCGGTCGAACTCTCTTTGAAAAGATCCAAAGCAAATTCGATATCACGTATTCTCGCCAATCACTTTCAGGTTTGTCACCGACCGCAATTGTTTTCTCTCATTTTCTCCGTAGATCGCCCATCCGAGTCGAAGCGGAGACAATGTTTTGTAACAATTGCAATGGGACAGAATGGGACCGGAGGGAGGTCAACATGTTTGGAGGTGGCTGAAGGAACGAGGGCGAAGCCTGCTTGCAGAATCAAGCCGGAGAGAAGTCCCCACAACGAGATCACCGCCTTCTTAGTTTTTTTTTTTGAGACAAGAAGGTTGATGGGCGTGGAATCGACTGCGGTTGAGACAGCCACAGTGGCGGCCGCGCTAAAACTCGCCAGGAAAATGGAAACGTTAGATCGCAGTTGGAAGGTCTGTAATGACTGGTCGTCGAGACTGGACGTTCCGGCTTGGGGTCGGATTCCGCTGAGAACAGGAGGCTCAGCGAAATGCTAAAGCCAAGCCGTGCCTACTTTCGGCGCTGTAGGGGGCACGCGAGGAGAGAATGAGGGACAGATTCGGGGACAAGGCAGAGAGGGCAATCGAGGGAGATGGACGTTTGTTCAGGATTTGCCTCTTTGCCGCTCTCGTATTCTTGCGGCCATCGCAAAAAATTTGAGAAACACAAATAATTTATATAGGAGGGATGCGCTGCATTAGAGATCTGCCATGAATTCCTGTCAGATGCGGCAATAAATATGTAGAAACGGAACATACAAACCTCAGATGAGGTTGCCATTTTCTGGGCCGATGTGGATAACCATTCCATCTTCCACCAGTTGTCGCAGCGCCGCGACCGTCTCCGTATTCGGTGCATAGCTAGAGCTATGCGTAGTGATGAGTCGGAAAGACTGGAGCTGTGAGTGGCGAGACGCGCGTCGGGCCGTGATCAAACTAATCAGGGTTTGATACTGTGTAGGATGATCGAAATATCCCCAAATCGTGAGATTGCGCAGGTTGGGAAGGATTTTCTGGTCGCTGGCTAATATGACATCGAGGTTATGAAGTTCTGGATACAGGAGCACGAGATCTGACAGGCTGCGGACAAGTCGGAGGCATGCAGCTATGACATGGGGCTCTCTCACATTGCCCATGTCGATTTTCAACGACTCCAAGGGAGGTGAGGAGCGTTCTAGGAAGGAAACGAGGTCGTCTGGCGAGATATCGAAATGGCTGATAAGAAGGGTTTGGAGGCTGGGGAGTGTAAGCTGCTGCAAAATGCATGCACTATTAGAATGTTGGGGGTCCCCGAGACGTAGGTGATGTAGGGAGGTATGCGTCAGCAGAGGAGCCTGATGATGAAACCAGGGGGAATCCTCGTAGTACAAGTTGACGAAGTCGCACTCGACAAGACCTGGCGCGGCGCGCAGCATCTCTACACATGTATCCGAGTCGCGAAAATACATAAGCCTTTGGATGATATCTTGAGGAATGGCCACCAACTTCAATGCTCTGAGACAGGAAAATTTTGCCTTTCCAAGGTGTTCGAAAATTTCTTCGGATTCAATGTCCAACTGTAAATCTTCCAGCCGGTGCGCGTGTTGTTTAACCGAGGCCTGAACGCGTTCGTTCCAGGGCCCGGTCAATGAGAGTGAGATCGGGAGGCTGCGCGCACGCCTGATCCAAGTCTCGAAGAGTTGGTCGAAGGTTTTTGCGGCGGGGGAATCGATCTGGACGGCGGTCCACAAAGAGGGGGTGGAGAGCGCGATGTTGGTCCATAATTGGCATATATTGAGGAAAACCATTGGTGCGGTTCGACGACTAGGTCGAATAATAGTGGGCAGGCATCGTGTGAAGATATCTGACGAAATCTCGAGTGGCTACCGCGTCGAGGAGGGCGTTCAGGTCTCGTTGGACGTCGCTCCTAGTGTTTTCGAGGTGTCTGAGAATTTCCTTCTGCTGGGTAATACTGGAGGAAAGTTCATCAGAGAGCAGCCACCGCGGACATGTTTGTGGCAAGTCAAGCGCAGAGGTTCCTAAAACAACAGGAGCAAATAGGCATGACTGATTCGTTTTCAGTAGTAAGCGCACCATCACCAGCAACTGCGCCGAATACTCGTTCAGGTCAACGGCGCGATTTCCTGTGCGTTTTTGTATATATAGTATAACGAATTAACAAACCCTCGACATGGTAGCGCCATTTTCGAAGGACCGCTACCATTCCCTGCAGAATTTCTGCGCAGTTCTGCTTGAGCTTCTGCGACACGCACGAAGGCGGCGGGTTGGCTTCGACCGGGAACGAGAATATCCAGAGCATGGCCGACGATCCACCCGTCTTCTTGCTTCCGCCGGAAATAACATCCCTCATCTTCGGACTCTGTCTTCCATCTGGCCCCCGATGGCCTTCCCCACGCGAAGCTCCCTTGCTTCTCGGTCAAATATGTCGCCAATGGAGGGGTATCTGTCTGGATACACCTGATCTTTGGGAATCCATTTCGTTCGGCAAGAAAGGGTCTGTCCGATTACTGAAAGAATGGTTATCACGCGCCGGGAACCGCCCATTGACCCTTTCCCTCGAAGCGAAGAGCGATACCAGAGCGGGCGAGCTCATGGAGGCCATAATCCCGCACTGTCTTCAGTGGAAGGATGTCCATTTGGTGTTGCCGATTTCGTCGTACGGCCAGCTCAGCAGTTACAGCGGGCCGTTTCCGATGCTTCTGCGGCTCGAGTTGGTTGTCCTTTCCTGGCCATGGGAGGCAGAGGTCGAGGACCGAATTTTAATCCGGGATGCGCCCCTCCTTCGGGACGCGCGCATAAGAAACCTCCCGTATCACAATGTCGACCTTCCTCTGGAACAATTAACGACCCTACACTTTAACCCATTTCTCGGTGCAGCGCAGGCAATGGCCGCTCTTCAACGCTGCCCGGATCTCCTAGATCTGTCCTGTAGCTTCAGCGCAGATCATACCCTTACTGCGACGCCTGTTTCACTACTTTCCCTGCGGTCACTGGCTATTACAGATATGTCTGTCCTCCCGCATTTGACTGTGCCGCACCTGGAACGACTCTCCATTGCTTACATCGGCAACATCGAGGCTGCGATTACCGCCTTGAAGGTCTTCGTCTCTCAGGCATCCTGCGACCTGCAGTTCCTCGGCATCGGGCCGTACCACATCTCCCCAGCGTCATTCCGGCGCTTCCTCCTCACCGCCAATTCCATCGTCCATCTCAAGCTGTTGTTCTTTCTACCTGAAGGCTTCCACCGCCAAATTCAGGTCCTCGAGGACCCCGAAGTTCTCCCGCGCCTCAAACACTTGGAGATCAGCGATACTGCGGGCGGCGATCATTATGGGCCGCTGCTAGACATGCTGCGCTCAAGAAGCGCAGTGCTCGAAACTTTCGGACTATCGCTGAGCAAGAAGTCACTCCGTCCAACCACCCTACCCCGGATCCCCTCCGACGCTGTCATGGCCCAGTTCCGTGCACTCGCAGAGGCAGGACTGAAGCTGCAGATCACCACACAAGAGCTAAAAGGTCCGAGGGTTATTCTGGATACCCTCACAGAGGGAGAATCACCACTCGAACTCCAGTGGACGCGTGCATTCGTTTAAACACCCATCATGTATGTGTTCAATTACATGAACGGCTCAGAACTTAAACGCGAATAATTCAAGCGTCCTCAAAGTTGTAACTTTACAAGTTTACAAAAACTTTGCAACAACCGCGCTGCAGTCTTAGATCTTCCGAATGTAGAATATTTCTGATGCTCCTTGATCGCGGGGATCCTGAACCCAAAGATATAGCTAGCAGGTTTTAATTTCTCTCATGCCTTTGCATTGGACTTATTCGCGAAACCTCCGCATCCACATCCGACTTCAGACATCTGCCCTGCCAATCCCAACCCACGGTCTGCGCCCAGTCATTTAATTTATATTTGTCGTCCTTCCGGTGGTTCTTGCCTCAATGAATTAATCCTCGAGTCGCTGCTTCAGTGAGTTTTCTGGTCACCGGCCGAGAAAACCAAAAGAAATCTGCTGTAAAATATTATTTAGGACAAGAGTCATTCAGAATCTCGGAGGCAAGAATTTAGGGTCGCCTTCAAAGTCTCCCTAAAAAACTATGAGATAATTATTAGACCTGAGAATACCACTGCCCACCATGGGTCGTAGTCCCCGCTGGCAGAGTCAAAACGTGGCTAGACATTGGACGGCATTTTGATCTCGAAAAAAAAAAACCAAGAGGGAATGCTTGGGAAAATCTCGCTTGGGATAGTTCCCAAGAATTCACAGAGCTGAGCGCCGTTCACCGTAATAGCTGGTTGAATTAACAGAAATTAACAGTCCGGCGCTTGGCAATCTCCGGGCTCAACAAAGCCAAATATTCTCCCCCTCCTCCCTTCTTTACCCCGGATCCAGTTCCCTCGATATGGATCCTACGGTCAAGGCATGTTTGACCCCGAGGCGGCGCCTGGTGGTGCTGTCTCTAGTGCTGCCTTCCCCGGTCTCTGGCCCGCCATCGACTTCCCAGTGCTTCAAGCGCAACTTTACTTAAATTTACGGTTCCATGGATTCAGCGCCAGTTGGGAGTATGTATATGTTGAATAAAGGTGCTTTGAACAAATGCCATACCTCCTCCGCCAACTTAAGCTTCCCATCGTTCAAGGTCGCGGCGTCGCGCCTGAATCATTCACGCGCTGTGTTTGTCATTATTATCATCTTTTCGCCTTCTGGATTCTATGAGCGTCCAATCGACGATCCAGCGGTCGATCAAGAGACTGAGGGCCTCCCCCAAACAGGTATGTGGTTATCGCAGCCAGTTCCTTCGTTCTCGAGCCCCCGATTTTTCTGGATCAGGTTCTCGACAACGCACGTCGCGGTTCTGTCCCCGATCTCAAGGACCTCGCCAACTTCTGGCAGGAGGTAAAAAACTATTATATGAGATGCATCTAGCGGAAACTGCATTCTCACCAGGTCCCCGAATTCCTTCCTCTTGGCATTTTGGATGTATTCTTCCACCATTTGGACGCAGACAAGGCCTTCACAGTACCTTCCATTGCAAACGAAAAGTCACCCGCTGCTGAATGCGCATTTTACTCCCTCGTTGGGCTGTGCAAATCGAGAGACTGTCTCCAGTCCGGTGCATCCCACCACCGTGATCCCGCCGTCCTGAAGGCCTGGCCGGGCATTTTTAAATGGAGCGCGTTTTTCTTCACGACACGAGTAACTTCGACCATTCCTCGTCCCATCGAAGGACGACGAGCGGCCATGGATGTCATCGCGACTGCTTGGTATTGCCTCATCCGAGCGGATGGGATGCAAGAGGTCATTGCGGCTACCAGGGGTACCGTCGAGATCACGACTCAGCTCTGGCTCCTCGACGACTCCATCACATCCTCTGGCCCCCAATTCATGAATATCCCCTGCCTCGCCGCGGCCTTTGACGGCGTCCTCGTGGACCGTGACACCACCGACCGCGCACTGGCAGCCGCCGGCGGCAACCCCAACACCCTCGTTAAGCCCGCCATGGCTCGCGCGCGTGACGCCGTAGGCCGCACCCCCCTCGACCCCGTCCAGATCGCCATCTACTTCGACCTAATTAACCACCTCTCGCGGGGCTGGAACCACCCCCTGCGATACGCGCTCCTGCAGGCCGGGGGCATACCGCTGGTCACACGTACTGCGGGCACGCTCGGGCGCGCGCTTAACGCCGGCGGCAACCCCGCGTTCCTCGACGGCGTCGTCTCTGCTTTCGGGTACCTCGCAAACTGCATCGAGTCGACGGAGGGCTTTACGTGGGTGGCGCAGAGCCTCGCCGCGGATTTCCTGCTCGCGTTCGCAGACTGCAGCCCCCACTTTGCACAGCTCGACCCGGAGGATTATGATATGGTGTGCTCGCTCTTGAGCAAGACGCTGCCGAAGTACCTTGTGTACCGTTCCGTCGTGCAGGCCGTCGACGAGGGCATGCTGAGGCTTGGGGCTCCGCAGCAGAAGCGACTCGAGTCGAGCATTGCAAGGAAGGTGTGGCTCAAGTTTCAGGCGCTGGCGGAGGAGCGGCATATGGTAGTCCTGCACGCGGCCGCGGTGAAAGGAAAGGCCGCGACATGCGACAATGTCAAGGTACCGACTTCAATACCACCTTTTCACTATCGTTAACGACGCTCTCAGTGCCATAAAATCGACGCCAAGAACGCATTCCGCAAGTGCGGAGGCTGCTCGACTACCCTGTACTGCTCCAAGGAATGCCAGACCATCGCGTGGAGGGAGGGCGGCCACAAAGACATGTGCAAACTGAAGCAGCGCGAGCGCCTCGGTAAGTCGCAATCGTGCCTGATTGTGCCTACCGCTCATCTTCCCTGTAGAAGGCAAGTCCCAGGCCATCTCCAAATCCGACGTCGCCTTCTTCCACCATCTCGCAACACGCGACGCCCGGCACCACCTCCCGCAGCTGCGGCGCCTCGCGCGCACGGAGCACCCCACGCTGCGCCCATGCGAGCTCCTCATGTGCATCGACTACACCGTCGTCCCGCCCGTGTACTCCGTCCTCCCGCTCGCCGAGGCTGAGGGGCACGATGCGCGCGCGGAGGGGTCCGGGAACGCCGAGGCACGGACCGACGCGATCCTAGAGCGCGCGCGCGCGAATCCGGACCGCTTCGGGCTGATCCAGAGCCGGATCGCGAACGGCTCGGCGATGCAGATGGTGCTGAGCGTCGTGACGGGGAACTTTTGGGTGAACGGCGACGAGGAGGGCAGTTTGGGGGAGATGCCGGGGGAAGATGGGCATGAGACGGGCGTGGACGATGTCGATATCATGATGGCCCGCATGGCCCTCAACCGGTTCCTGGTGAAGGCGGGGGAGAAACCGGCATTCTAATCATGCAAGTAGACGCTGTTTGCGATTCGGCTGTCCCTTGATTGAAGTCAATCTTCGTGGATCTATTGTGCACATCGACAATTACCGTTCGGATACATGGAGGATATCTATATCGTTGTCTTTTCCTTCTGACTGCGACATGCACTGAGACTATGGAACATGTTACTTAGTGGTCGTCATTTAAAAACATCCTGTGAATGCACATTTTTTATGCCGGCTAGACGGGCATCGTAAATAATTGGGCTTTTGCGGCATTTCATGTTTCAACAAGCAGGTTTAAATACAACGTCGTATGAAAGGACGACTACAACCGAGACACGCGAATGAAAATTCAGACGTAGCCTTGATACCGCCAGCAGGGAAAGGCCCTCATTGGAGAAATACTGAAACCGTGAGTGGAAGGAGGTAGATCTGCGAGAAGAGCCGTGAGCATGCGACAAGAAATGGGCCGGAGCTTCCGTACATTAGACAAGGTTTGTCGACTGGGTGCCGATGTGGATATGCATCCCGTCCGCCACAAGCTGACGCAGTGACACAACAATGTCTGCATCAGGCTCGAGCCTGTTCTCATCCTCAAAATCGTGGTCGAGCCAAAGCAGCCGGAAGGATTGGATCTGCGAGTCGCCCGACCTGCGGGCGGAGAGCATGGTGACCAAATTCTCGTATCCGGCGCGATCAGGGAGGAATCGGCGAATCGTGAGGTTGTGGAGGTTCGGGAGAATGGCGGGGAAGGTCGCGAGGGCGTTAAGGAGCGGAGGGTGGTCTTCATATTCCTGAGCGCACCTCACCTCGAGGTCTGTGAGGCCGGGGACAAGTTGGAAGAAGTTCGCGATGCTATAGGCCGGCCACTCGTTATTCGGCGGCTCCATGGATAACGAAGACAATGGCGGAGAGGAGCGAGTGAGGAAGGAGATGGCGACGTTGTGTTCGATGTCGAATGCGGACATGTAGAGGGTTTGGAGCGCAGGGAGGGTGAGGTACGAGAGAATGGATGCGGTGTTGCCATCGGGCCCTTCTCTACCAAGACGTAGATGGCGGAGGGAAGTATGAGTGAGTGGGGGGATATCGCCGCCTACACCCTTGAAGTACACCCCGTGGAAATTGCATTCGACGAGGTTTGGAGCCGCCCGCATAATCTCGACACATCCGCTGGCACTGCGCGCAAAAAACTCGGGGCGGTAGAGATCGCGGTCGTTTTGCTCGATGGTTAACGTCTTCAACGACGAAAATACACCTGTCATCGCCGGGATCTGCTTTCCGTTTGACGGGTACAGCTCCAACTTCTGTACCCGCGCGGCGCGCTGTTTCACCACGAGCGCGACGGCCGGGGGTATTGGGCCGCGGAGGGAGATAGAGGTCGCACGAGTGCCGGCGCGTTTGAGCCAGGCGTCAAAGAGGTGCTCGAATCCGTGTGCCCGGGGAAATTCGACCTCAATATTGGTCCACATTGCGGAGGTGGCTAGAGCGATGTTCCTCCATGCCCGGGATACGTTCATGAGTAGCAAGGGCGCTTTGTTTGGGTCGGGGATTATGGCACCAGTGGGAAGGCAGCGCACGAATACGTCGGATGCGATCTCGAGGGGCATTTGCCAGGGCGACATGGGGTCGCGCATGGCATTGAGCTCGCTTTGAACATGGCCTCGAATTTGTTCGAGAGTGGGAAACTCCGATTGTCGATTTATAGTGGCGGAAAGCTCGTCCAGACGTGCACGGAGGGCGTCCTCAGACATGGTGGTGCCAGTGATACAAGATAGCCAAACTCGATAGCAGACCACACGAGCAGCCGAGAACTGTGGGATTCTGATCTATTCTGATTCTGATTCGGTACCTTTTGAGAAGCCAAGGCTTCGACAAACAAAGGAAGACCTTCATGGGGAGCGCCGAGACTCGCAGTGTTGCAGTTAAGGGTTAAGGCCTTAACATCTTAAGCCCTTAACTTAAGACTAAGGGTAGCCCTTAACAACAGCTCGAAAACTTGTAAAGCCCTTATTAAGGCTTAAGTGGCAGTGTTGTGGCAGTGTCGGACCGGCAGCCGATGGATCATGATTGCCAAATGATTGCTCGGCTTATTTTTTCACGACAATGGCCCCAACGTCGGGACCACTCTGGGCATATTTCCACTCCAGCACCAACAAGCCCAACGGGGTGCACTATGTATAGAGTGACTCACTGGCGCTGTATCGACGTCCGTGACCCTTGCAAAACTCTTCGGCGGCGCGGTCGCACGTTGAATCGGAAAAACGGCTTGTCGGCCTCGGGTGGTGTCGGAAGAAGCCCTATACATGGAGCTGCTTGCCGCTGAGCACAGCGACGAGGAACCCGATGCGGGGGCTCTGGAGGGTTCCGGTGACGACTTTGAAGTGTAAACTACCGGCGCTACCATTTTGGGAATTAAGGCTTAACTTTACCCTTAAATGCACACCCTTAATAAACCCTTAATATAACTTAAGGCCTTAACTTCAGGAGGGACCCTTATAAAGGCCCTTAACTGCAACACTGGCCGAGAGAACGCGCGAGATCAGATAAAACTCCAGCGGATTTATAATTACAATGTACTTAGTGTCACAATGGAAACCCAGTGAAGGAAAACCAGAGAGCAAAGCGGCGCTGTGCGGAAATTCATCACTGCTGTCAAGTTGAAATTATGTGCTCGAGCAGCGAGAAAAGCAATGTGCTCACCTAAGCGTCATCAAGCGCGGAAAAAGAAAGGGCTGCGTTGAGCTAGTCTCTCGTAGACAGACGCTCTATACGAACGCTCGTACCTCGCTGTATAGAGTCTGTTAGTTACCGCGGGGTCGTGTATAAAGTGCCTCTTATTACGTGATCTTACATAAGTTTTGGTAGGCCGTGGTTCGAACCCGGGCCAAACAGTCGTTTTTGTCTTTAAGTATTTTTTGCTCCGTAGCCTTCCGTACCTCGAATTCGTGTTTCCAGGCTGCATCGAGGCTCTGGGTGATTTCTCAATTTTTTCTAGTCCATTTCAAGGTCAACTCTAACCATTTGTTGTTTCTGGGCGAAGCAATTGCATACAAAAGTTGCGACCTTTACACCATAGGTTCAAGGGCTTGTTTTAACATTCTGAATTGACAGAAAGGTAGTCATAGATAATAAACCCCCATAAATCTTCAAGTCTCACTGAACATTACGTTTCCCGTGCAATGGGACGCGACTCGGAAAATGGTTACCTAAGATTATGTAATAACAGCGCACTACATATACAAGCCCGCGGTAAACACTAGACTAGCGTTGAGCACAACAGTGCGGCATTTACGCTCTGATAACACCTTCGGCGATGAGAGAGGCGATGAGATAGTCACCCCCCATTGCACCCCTAATGCTGAAAATTATGCTCTCCAGCGAAGACATATTGGCGCCGCATGAACTGTCGTTGAGCGCAGCCCACTGAAAATCGTTGAGATGGTCGACTAGGGTCACCAATTTAATCACGTGGTGGACCTCTTAGGTACCTTTCCGTCTCCAATTCGCGTCGTCTTCTAAGGTAGGCGCAGGTCACTCTCTACGAGGGTCACGTGCACCTCACACATGACGTGACGCGGCAAAAATCGCCGGAGGTTGAACAACATATGCCAGAATTCACCTAATTTTGATGTTTCCGAGGTCGGAATTTTTCGGATGTTTATGTAACCTGTGAGGAATAAATTTTTGACCAGCAGAAACTGGCAGGGTACAAGCTGAAGCTTCCAGCAACAGTTGGCTGATTTCAGATTTCGATTCTGATTTGGAGCCGATTTCACGCCCAGGATTGAAATCCAAAACGAAATCAGCTCGAAATCAGCTACTGTGATACACCCTATTAAATAGGTTGGCAGTAACTCATTAGGGTTCTTCAGAGTAGTGATTTCAAGTCGATTTCGAGCTTGATTTCGTTTCAGATTTCGCCATCCATATTCGTGACCTGATGTGATGCTTTAGATCTTTGATTTCACCCGCGTATCGGCCGTCGGCCACATATTGCTCGCTGTTGTCCGCCTCATCCCGCCCCCATTCCCGCTCTCCAAAAATTGCTGCAAATCAATTGATTAGACTCAAGCTAACAATACAGCATGTTGATTGAGCAACTCACAAGGAATATTCTCGAAGGCGCGCTGCATATATGTAGCAGTTGCATGAGCTCGTCGTCGACACGATGGGCGGTGTGATGTGGACCGCGATGCTATGGTGTGAAAGAGATGGGATTCCCGGTGTAGCTCGATTCATCCTCTAGGGGTTTTGATCTAATGGAGTTCAAGAGGGAAGGCGGTAGCACTTGGGTGTGCCCGTGTGGTTTCCGATGGGTTTGTACCCGGTTGGGTGCGCTGTTGTTAACAAATGGGGGACGATAAAGAAAGGAAGGCGCATCTGTGCAGGAAGGTGTGCGCTCAGTGAAGGCAGCGAGGATGAGGAGCGCGAGCTCTGAAAAGGAGCTGCAAATGGGGGAGGAGAGTAGAATGCCCGAAGACAAGCGTGAACTGGTGTGTGTGTGTGGTCAACTTTGGATTGTAGGGGCAAAGTACACTGGGGGGAAGAGTGGGGGGAAACTCTGCTCCGAAAATTGACTGACTACAGCCAAAATTCTGTTCATCTTTTATAGCTCTTCGCTCCTGCACAGCCTCCAGGCCTCGCCATCCCTTCAGACCTCCCTTCCTGGGCGTCCAAAAGCTGCAGTAAAGCTCGAATCCAGCTGGGTGCTAGCAAAAGTGCTGTTGTTTCCAGGCATTCCTTGTGGAATCCAGCTGGGTTGGCCGTGTCCACTCGGTTTGTACCCTGAAATTGGCCAGAGAAATGCTCCCTGTTTCAGAATCCTTCCTTTATTGGATGTTCCTTCCCGCGAATGGTCGGACTGTGCTGAGTAAGGAGCCTGAGAGAGTGGTAAGACTCTCTGAGGCGCCCACGAGGTGCGTTCCCCCGCTGGATCCTGCTCGTTTGGGGTGTGAATCCTGCTGGGTTTGGGCTTCCAGAGCTGAACTCGTGTGGGTTTGGGGGTGCAAGATCGTATTGGTGAGGCGAGGTCCCAGATGGGTTCCGTTATGTGTGTGAACCCGTATGGATCCAGCTCAAATGGCTGAACCCCGTTGGGTTCCGTCCTCAAGTCGCTGTTTCGGAGCCTCGAGCTGGGGCGCTCTCGTTCATAGGCTGAGATGGGGAAGGATGGTGGACGTGGTTGGTCTCTGGGAGATCTGGCGAGGTCGAGGAAGAGTGAAATCCTTGTGGGTTCACCTTCCTTATCGGGTTTCTTGGTAGTTCCCAATTAGGAAAGTTGTGCTTCTTTCGTGATGTGAGCACCTTGTGAACCCCGTCGGGTAGCGTGTCTGCTACCCTCAAAGCGGGACAAGGAGCAGGGTTCCGACTAACGATGAGGGCAGATAGGCCAGCGGTGCCAAATCAAATTTCAGCTCTGATCGTGATTCGAAATCTGGATTCGGAAATTGCCGGTCACACCCTTGCAAAATCCAGGCCGAAATCTGAGACGAAATCGAGCTCAAAATCGGCTTGACATCGCTACTCTGAAGAACCCTATTGTCAATGGCTTTGTTCAATGTTTGGATGTTTCCCATACCCTACTACCATATATGGTCCATGTGAACATTACATAAGCCGCAAATATTGAACGTTGAAAAACTCAAACCATGCCCAATCACCGAAAGACTTGTTTTTGCACTCAAAAAAAAATGGGAAAGTAAAATTGGATACTTCTCAGTGGGAAATCCATATTTCAAAATTGTGAGACCAAGGATCTCCCAAGATGATCCAAATACACCATTTCCTGGCTTTATTTTGTGTCCCAAGTGTTTGTGGCTGGAGCCTTGCCGATGTCACAGATGGGGTCACATGAGTCTCGTAGAGAGTGACCTGCGCCTACCTTAGTGGATGTCTACAATCCAGCCGTAAATGCCTGACTGGCTCAGCATCTACCCCTTGTGCGGTGATAAGCCGTGTACAAACCACAGGTGTATTTTCGCATTTCGCGTCTTTATACTTATAAAGCACGCTCTCTCTATTCTATAAGAGACTATCGGGAGCTCCGAACGAGTAGCTTAACAGTCACATAGCTTAGGTTCTCTATTGGCATGATCCTATGGCGGTACCTCGACTTGGGGCCAAAGTACGACTTACCGAGAACAGGACTAACTACCTTATATCAGTACCCGTGTGCGTACAGATGAGCTGAGTGCTAGACTAGTATCAAGGAGATGGGAAGGAATACATGACCTCGCATGCAGGCGACTGGGGCCTTCCAAAGCGGCCGACTTCGAGATTGTTTACCATTGTGTCTCTTATCGAGAACAGCGCGACAAGTCACATGATGGGTCCAGACCCTTGGATGGGGCGAGACTTCTGTAAATAGACACGGACAAAGTGAGTTGCCGACGGCCGAGCGGGCCTACGCATCAGAATAGCTGTGCCGGTTAAACATCAAATCACGATGGCACCGGCACTTACCGAGACAAGTGGTACTTTGATCTATCACAACAACCAGACTAGCTACGGACACGGGGAAGGTGTACACAGGTAGCCATATCATAGACGATGAAGACTGACGCTCGGGACGAGCACTAGACGAAGAAGACGCCAGCTCGGAAGCTTCCGTTCGATTAACCAATAACTCTCAAACCGATCGAGTACCAAGGAGAGCTCTGACTCATAGAGCCGGTGCGTGGCCAATAGGAGTCAGGGGGTTCCCTAAGATCGTCCCGCGGCTCCATGCCGGGACGGAGTGCTTTCCGAGGTGTAGTAATAGATGTGTTGTAAAGTCGAGATCCCAGTAGTATAAAAGCACGTAGTTTAGAGAGGTTCTGGAGCAGACTGCCCGACGGTTTTGTGTACAACTCGCGTGCACAACATCATTTGGTTTATCTTGTTCACAGGCACATCGGTGCTGTGGCTAGGATTAGTCTTTGACTCTTCTAGAGCAGACTGCCTTGGGGTTTCGCGCACAACGGTGCAGTGACATCACTCGGTTTACCTTGTTCACATACGCAACGGCGTTGTGGCTCGGAGTTGTCGTTTAGCTCTAAGACCCAAGTGACCGTTATCTCGAACCGAGTACTGTACCTTTGGCAAACGATTGGATTGGATTGGATTGTATCTGTGATTGACTGTGTGACTGAATTGTGAATTGTGTGGACTCTGTCCAGCACTGCGGGTCGTATTGTGTGTGTTTTGTGTTCTGTGATTTGTGTACTGTGTTGTGTTATATACTGCGGTCCTGCAGGAGTGTATCGTGTCCCAAACCTGGAGAAATCCAACAAACCCGTCTTAATTGACATAAACTCGCCGGCTACTGGCCGTTATTGCCTTAAAAACCCACGAACCCACCGCTTGTACGAAGTCTCGAACATAGCGCGTATTGCTCGACTTTGGTTTCACAACCCTTGTCTATCCCACTCCCCTGTTCTCTGAACAGTAAGCGATCTATTGACCTAATACTTGGTCTTTACCCCCGAACACCCGCGATTATCATTACTCATAAAGAGGAGGAGTTGTTGTTTGATTGATTGTTTAGTTGGTTATATTGGTTTAGACCTTTATCTCGGCTTCATAGTTATCGTTCCACCGCACCCCGAGTACCATCGTATCAGCGGCATCCCGCCCCCTGAAGCACTGTCTTTGGTTTCTTGTCCTTGCAATGGATCAGGATCTCTGCCTCGCAAAAGAAAAGGATTCTAGACCTCAGTCCCGTAACTGTGCGAAACTGGACAACCACCCAAATAAAACCACGCTGGATATCAACTCAACTCAATCATCGTAATGCTGTTCCGGGGCTAGTGACAGCGCTCACAATACACTGTTCTTCTGTGCTTAGGTCATAGAAGGGCGATACGGTGTGAGGGCTGAATACGCTCTGCGTATGCCCTTGCGCAGGAGCAACATTACACCAGCGATTCCCCAATCCAGAACCACTAGGAAACCCGATTCGGCAAAACGCCGCAATTCACCAAACACATCATACCCGCTTCGCACACACCACAGACAAGACCTTTCGAGGTCCTGAAACTCCTTCAATGGGGACGCAGACCAACAGGAGGCAACCCTACATCGACACGGCACTCGCACCAAACGACTCCGACCACTGGCTAGAAGGCGATTCCCCGAAGAGAGTGGTCACATCCTCAAATTCCACAATCGCCATGCACCAGGACACTCGCGAGCGTAGCGCTGCCAGTCACAGGAGAACTCTGGTCAAACACCGCATTCCCACCACTTTGTACCCCCAAAACAAGGGCACCGACACATCGTGGGAGCCCACACCCCGTATACGGCTGAATCATGAAACAGGGTGTCCACTCCTTACGCTCGCGTTTGTGCAATTCTTCGGTTTTGCTCTCGCATTCGCCCAGATGCCAACACCGACCACATGGACGAGCCTGCCTCAAGGCAAGTAGCACATGTAGCGGGTGCCTTGAGGCTGTGTAGCAAGAAATGGTATAAAAGGGAACATATTTTAGACACAGTAGTCAGTCAATTTCGGGGCACCATTCTCCCCCACTCGCCCAAGTGTACTTTACCCCACAAATCTAAAGTTGATCATCACAACCTCAGTTCACACTTGTCTTCGGACATTCTACCTTCCTCCCCACCGCAGCTCCCCCCCAGAAGCTTGCGCTCACCATCATCGGACATCCTACTTGCACCATCTTCCTATGCAGACACGCCGTCGTGCAGTAGTGGGAGCCTTGTAAAGACGTCAACTTAGGCAAATCGTCTGCGACCATACGGACATACCAAGCGACGCCCTTCGCCGTATTCCAACCCTCGACGACGTTAAAGTCACCTACGGAGCCCTCATTTGGCGGATTCCTACATCTCAGCTCACGCCTCGCGCATTTGGGGAAAAGGCGTTGACCTAGAGAGAGGTAGAAGGCTTTAGGAGTTCAGGAAGCTAGAAGACAGCTAGTCTGACGAGTATATTTCACCTTTGACCCCATTTTGCACTGACCGTCTCGCGATTTCCCAAACGCCAACCAACAGGAACCACCAGAACATGTATTCACCACTTCCTCCAACCGGATTTCATCCGTATCACCCCCTAGAGGACAACCGAGCTACCAACTGAATACCATCCCATTCACACCCGTAGCACCGCGGTCCATATCACAACGGACAGGTATTAACTACGACCGGGTGGATCCAGCGGACGAAGGTAAATCTTGTGTAAGCTTTAAAGTCACCACTGAGACACATTTTAATCCCGCTATCTAGCTACCTCCCTCCCGTATCTTTCAGAATGAACAAGGGTTCTCTGCCGGTGGAGAAAACCTCAGTGCCTGAGCACCAAGGCTTCCTGGCCAGCAAAGATCCAAATGGGCACTAGCAAGATCAAACCCATAGGACACTCAAGGTGTGTACAACAGTGCATCGTATGGATACCCTTCGTAATCATTTTCCAGGCAAGGCACATCCAGCTGATTTCTATTGGGGGTAATTCGTCGTCCTGTGATTCCAGTTTCGAGTCTCATTTTCACCCAGGGACCATCGGCACCGGTCTATTCATGCAAATTGGCACTGCGCTATCTATTGGTGGTCCAGGAAGCCTTCTCATTGCTTTCATACTCTGGTCTACCGTTGTGCTCGCCATTAACAACTCCTTTTGTATGTTCATGTCTACAGCGAAATCCAAATTCACCATTAACCCCACTCTACGGCGGAAATGGTTACTTGGATCCCGATATCTTCTCCCTATGTCAGGTCCCCCAATTCATGGATCATATGAGGATTACAGCTGCTTGCGGAACTTAGGGCGCGGCCGATTTTTCATCAAATTTTGATGTTTTCACGAGAACCGCTGTTACGGGCTCAATTGTCTTCCGATTCCCTTGAAAGTGGGATCATTCGATTCGTATTTTCATTCCGGAGGGCTCTGCACCTCAGAATCGGAGGGGAGCGTGGGAATTGCCTTTTTCGGCAAAATTCAAGCCTTCCACGCAGAACCGCTCTAGTGATAGATACACTTGTTCAATTGACCTGCTTTTTGGATATGATATGTATCTACATATGTCTCCCTGAGGGCTCCAGATAATTTGACTGCCCATATATGCCAGGGTTCAAATGTAATTCAGAATCTAATTGTAACCGCTTTCTCGATACATGCTAAATGCGAGGCGTGACATAAAATCACTATCAGAGAATGTCATGCACTCTGGGGTACGTGTGAGCATATCATATTCAAAAAGCAGGTCAGTTGAACAAGTGTATCTATCACTAGAGCAGTTCTGCGTGGAGGCTTGAATTTTGCCGAAAAAGACAATTCCCACGTTCCCCTCCGATTCTGAGGTGCAGAGTCCTCCGGAATGAAAATACGAATCGAATGATCCCACTTTCAAGGGAATCGGAAGACAATTGAGCCCGTAACAGCGGTTCTCGTGAAAACATCAAAATTTGATGAAAAATCGGCCGTGCCCTAAGTTCCACAAGCAGCTGTAAATTTGGGACAGGTGCGCTTTGCAGACCAGTTCATAGACAAGGCGCTCGGTGTTTGCAGCGGCCTCAACCTCTGCTTCGGCGTGGGCCTTGGCGTCCCATATGAACTCACTGCATTCAACCTGATGCTCAACTTGAGGACTGACAAAATTCCAGTCGTGGCTGTGATCATGTTCATGATCACGTGCTACGCGTAAGTACCTGCCGCGTGAAGAATTGTTCACCGCCGCTGACTTCGCGACCAGTGCCCTCAACTTGTTTGCGGTTCGATTTTATGGAGGTCCGTAGATCTCCTGAACAGAATGTGATGTCTTACATGTCTTTGATGGTTCAGAATCCGGGTTCTGGTTGGCGATTGGGAAGGTTATCCTTATTTTCGGGCTGCTCCTATTCACCTTGGTGGTGGTGGTGGTGGGTGGCAATCCAGTGGTAATAGTTACTCAATTCGAGACCTCGAGTCAAATTGACCTGCCCCCGAATATAACACGATGCGTTTGGATTTCGCAACTGGAATGGTAAAGAATATTCCACAATTAAATATGGTTATAATTGATGAAGAATCCTGTCAGGTTCTAAAGTTCCTGTCAGTCCAACTCGTCCTAGTTCCACACCTAATGATCCTGACGACTTTCAGGGAGGGCTGTTTGTTGAATACATATACAATGGATCCCTAGGCCGCTTCCTAGGATTCCTGAGCTGCCTGATCCAGGCGTCGTTCACAGTCAGCGGTCCGTTCCCCTGACAGGAAAATCCAATTGGGCCCTGAGTTAATTTCATAGGCCCTGAGCTCGTCACAATCACCGCAGGCGAAGCAGCATACCTGCGGCATACCCTCCCCCGGAGCTTCAACACCATCACAACACGCCTCGTCGTATTCTCCGTCCTCTGGGCGCTCTCCGTTGGTGTTCTTGTCCCGCACACGGATCCTGGTCTGCTCGCAACGGTGGTGATTCGCCCCGGCGCGGGGACGTTGCCGTATGTCATTGCGATGGAGTACCTGCGCCTGGGTGGCCTTGCGCATGCGGTGAACACGCTTGTCATGCTGTCTATTTTCTCCACGGGGAATAGCTATGTCTACGTTGCAAGCCACACGCTCTTCGGGCTGGTACTGGAAGGGCGCG
The DNA here is from genome assembly GCA_029204335.1 of Mycena vulgaris. NCBI lineage: Eukaryota > Fungi > Basidiomycota > Agaricomycetes > Agaricales > Mycenaceae > Mycena > Mycena vulgaris. The sequence continues at coordinate 1,526 of JARGYA010000395.1, read as the reverse complement.
TCCCGGCATTTCTGGCAATGTGCAATGCACGGGGAGTGCCGATCTACTGCGTCTACGTGATGATACTGTTGTCCCTGCTCGCCTTTCTGCAGTTGGACCATACCTCGGCGGTGGCTCTGCAATGATGTGTCTCTTGAAAATCGGTTGATTTTGGTATTGAATTTGGATGTGGTTCTGCAAGGATAACGCGCTTTGTGACCGTCTCTGGGATGGCAAATTACGCCATGATTGCGTTCACATATCTCCGGTTCCATGCCACATGTCCCAATCCCCCCTGGTACCAACTGTATGACAGGCACTTGAAGCACAGGGGATCCCTCGAGAATCTCTCCCGTGGCATAGTCTGTGGCAGCCCTTCTGTGGGTGTGTATTCTATTGATTCGGTCCTCCTGAGGGTGTATTGACGTCCCTCCTAAATAGGTATTACACATTTGTTGCGAGCTTCACAATGATGTTCATTTCGGGATACACTGTGTCTCTCCTGGAGCGTTGGAATACCCCCACATTTGTGTTCTCCTACGCCCTGGTCGCCGTCCTTCCCGCGATTTTCTTGGGCTGGGAACTTGGCCGAGGGACAAAGGTCCGTGATGTTTTCAACTCTTATTTTAGCTGGCTCGTTCTTCTAGTTGCGGGTGCCGCACAATGTTGATCTATTCACCGCCGAACACGCCGAGGTGGACGCGTACGAGGGCGCATTCCCGGAGAAGCTGGCCATATCCTCCTCCGCTGGAGGATTTAGGTTTTGGTGAAAGAAATGCATAACTTGAAAGTGTTCTGGATGCCCGAATTGTGGTTATCCCATATTTTTGTTCAATTTGATCGTTCCCGCGTGTACCTATTCAGTTGTCACCATACTCCTGACCTGAGACTTGGAGAGGAGCGCTAGGCTTCTATTTACTTGAAAAGATACTGACAGAGTCATTCGCTGAAAGAAACTGTCGTCGCGAGAAATGACAACTGAGTCGCGGACTAGTGTTTAAATATTCAAATCTACATGTACAACGAGATCTTAAAGACGAAGGTACAGACGAGAAACAAACATCATTTTATCATAGAGCATTCTCTCCATTCCGTGTATATTCTTGGTATGTCCCAAAACCTGACTCAGGACGTTCAGCACCTGGTGTTGGCGTAGACTTGCGTGGTGAAGGACTGCCGGCAGCCAGATCGATAAGCCATCCAGATCATGTGCAGGGGTGGGGACACTTACGTTGAAGTTATCTGCGTTGATGATCGAGTTCGTGTCGGAGAGCGCTGAAACGGTGCACCTGCGTACGGCTGTGACCTAACTGACTGACTCGAGGGATGCTATGAACACCACTCAAACAACCAACACACACACACCACACAACCAATACACAGTGCCAATGATTTGAGTTCAGGTCTACGCCGAAATATACGACTAAGATTGAATCCTCTCAGGTAATGTTGAAGAAACCGTTCGTAGGGAGTCTTATTAGGACGTCCTCGGAACTACAGATAGTTTAGAACTACCTAAAGATAGGCCTCGGAGATACCAGGATATG